>JANBSE010000257.1:0-13765 GCA_027578475.1 Coemansia sp. RSA 2607
TCTGTGCACTAACGCTGGCAGAGAGGGCTGCAAGAGAAGCAACAAGGGCAAACTTTGACGAAACCATATTATATTTTTCGGCTTATAGTATACAGATAAAAGCAGGGAGGTGTGAGAAGAGAATGGAAAACGAATGGAAGGAGAAAGGAAAAAAGTGCGCTTTTGGGGAGGAGGCGGCTGAGAGCACTGCTATCTTTATACCCGGAATCTTGTCCGTGCGTTGATTTGCGGTCGAATGTTGCGAATGGAAGCGCCTATCTCTGTCGCACGCCTATCACTCCTACTCCCCAATTGACAATCCCTCTTCAAAAGACGGACTTTCTCCTTTTTTTCATCTCTTTTCAAAAACAAAAGAGGGGTGTGGTCACGCCCAGCAAATAGAAAGACAAACACCGAGCGAGCGGAATCTTCAAAGAACAAAAACAATTCATATGGGCTTTTTGCTGGAACAACATCGCATGCACTTATGCCTGCACATTTTTTCTTTCCGCTTTTGCCAAAAGCAGATGGAATCTCTTGTCGGCCGTCTATCAATAAAGATGCACCGCACGACCTTTGTCAGCAGTTCTAGTGCAGCCCGCTTATTCTTTATAGTAAAAGGTAATTAGAAAGAACGTTAGTTTATTAAGAAAACACATAGCACATTTTCTTTACTTGAGCATTGGGTTCTCAAGGATCTCGACGCGGTAGCCATCGGGATCTGCGATAAAAGCAATGTGCTTCATCCGGCCGTCCTCGGGTCTCTTGATAAACTTGACGCCCAGATCGTCAAACCGCTTGCATGCAGCCTGGAGGTTATCGACGGTAATAGCGATATGCCCGTATCCGCCAATATCGCCATTGCCCGTGTTGTACGAAAACGCCGCATCGTCCTCAGTACCATGGTTGTGTGTCAGCTCTAGCAGTCCCTGGCGTGCCAATCTGTCCAGGCCTTGCGACGCAGGATCCTTGTAACCCAGGAAGTAGAGCGAAAACTTTGCTTCGGGATTGTGGTGCTCGTCGACAAGTTGCATTCCCAGGATCTCAGAGTAGAACTTGAGCGACGCCTTGGGATCCTTCACACGGTACATCGTGTGGTTGTAACGGTAGGTTGAAACATCGGTGGTCATTTTGGAAAGCGATCGGAGTATACGCGACGTTTGCATAAAGTAGCAGATAAAAAAGATGGTGTTTGAAGGGAAAGATAAAGGTAAGAGATAAAGGTAAGAGTGCTGCGGTACGCCTAAATAGAATCTGAGCATAGCTGACAAAACGTCATCTGGAGTTTTCTCGGATGAGGGTTTGGGTTGAGCAGTTCCGAGCGATCCTTTGATTTGTAATTCCAACAAAAATGGAATCTTTTAGATCCAAAACAAGCCAGCATATACAAACCCGACATGAGCCCGAATGCTACGCCGGTTCTTGCATATAAACCAGGCGTTAGAATGAGCATATTTTTACGCGTAATCACCTATCTACAGTGTTTGCAATAATATCAATGAGGTAGCTGTCGGAATTGGCAATAAATGTAACAGGTGTTAGCATTTTATGTCTGAGCTGTTTGACAACCCTGACAACTAATTCTTCATAGTGCTTGCAGAAAGTTTAAAAATTGTCGACAAAGACACAAATATGACTGTATACGCACCCAATGGCAATCTTCCTTATCGTATGCTAATGCTCCGGCGCACGCATCTGACCAATCCCTTTGACGCATAGTTGTTATGTTTAAAAAGATAGACCAATAATCAATCTAAAAGTTGTGAAGCTTGAATGTTTTCTTCGGGTCTTTGACAAAATATATGATTTAGTTAAACTAGCATGCCGAAAGATTAAAAGCTACTTTATTTAAAAAAATAAATATATAATGTTTACAATGCTGTCGTATAAATGTGGAAGAAACAATATTACATAAAACCAACAAACCCGAATGCTGGCACATTTATAGATTATATGTGCTATATGCAAATAATGGTAGAACCAACCACAGTTTAAAATGTTTACTTTTGTGACTGTTTGTGTTAACAATAAATTGCTATTTTGCTCTCAATACCAGCCTATTGCCATTTCTACAGATTACGATAGATAGAATTAAATCGAGCCTAATTGCAGACATACAAAAATTAATGTTGTTTTTACATGACGTGTCCATATGTGACGGCATCAAATTGTCAAACCACCAATGCCTGAATGCTATCTTCTTGTACGTCAGTTGCTTTTGTCAATTAAATGTTGTTGAATGCCATCTCTAATTTTAGCATGCCTATGCATAGCGTCGATTCTTATTCTGGAACAGTTTTGGCACTGATAATTGACAGAGGCAGAATCTGAACTGACTGTGAGTGGCAAATAAGAAATGTGCAAGATATGCATCCCATTCTGCAATAAAACTGAATGTCTTGCATCAAGCGGGCGGTCCCTGGTCCCAATCTCTTTTTTCTATCCTGTTTACAACCAGGTTGCTTTATCGCTCTCGCTTTTATTTTGGCCGAAATGAAAAAAAAAACATAATGTACCATCAGTAAAAAACGAAGAAAAATTGTGAAGCGCCCGACATTATGCTAAAATTGGAGGCTGCGGTTTATGCTAGTTTCAACATGTATGTGTATGTGCGTTTCAGGTGCCGCAATGTACATGCTGTAAATGCTTGAAGAAGAGTGAAACACAGTTTTCAAAGAAAATACAGCAATCCAATTGTAATCACAGGCAAAGATGATGGTATTGATGATGATACAATCGCAGCCAGTTTCTACGACAGCGAATTCAAGCAGCAATCCACCCCCATCCACTTTGTTCTCCCACATTTCTGACTGGTTCCTGTATTAACAAGGGAAAAGATGCTTGCGCATCATTTCATCAAAGCCATACTCACTGCTGGTATAGGGATATGCACTTTGTCTATATAAGGACCCCTTGTCTCCACCGTCATTATAATCCCTGCCAGCCCTTTTATGCAATCGCAAATAATCATCCTGTCCTATTCCTATTGCAATTGCTCAAAGATTCACTTTTGTATTTCGCATCCTTGTCCCTCCTGCACCTTCACACCCCATTCCTACCTCATTACATTATCTACGTTTACCCATTCAGCAAATAGATATATCTAAACAGCTCGAAACACATCATCGATATCTTTTTTTTCTGGCCAAAAAAGCTATTGTAATTTTTCTATACACAGCTTGTTGATTTTTCATTCTCTGCCAGACTTTATCTTTTATTTAAAATCGCCAATTCTGCCTTCCAGGCTCACATCTCGCTTTACGCTTGCCTTTCTTATTCTTGACCCCTCGTCTTTGCCACTTTCTTGTGCCTCCTACCCTTTGTTCTGACTAAATCGTATCCGATATAAACAGTTGCAACTAAATACGCCAACCACTACAAAGTTTGCTGCTCTCTTCCCTTTCCTTTTCATCTGTATTCCAATTTTGTACTAGCTAACAGGGCCATATCCCGCACCCGTATCCATTTTTAGCCAATGATCTCGTCTTTTGTGATGCCCAGCAAGCCAGCCTTTACATTTAGGAATGAAAGTAATCCCAACCATGTCAAACCTAACATGGTAATCCCTTCCTCACGCACTTGTCCTACCGACACAGGCCCTGTCTTGCAAATTCCAACGCTGTCTTTGCAGCCGTCGATGGCGGTTATCAACCACCCAAAGTCTGGCTCATCAGTTTTACATTCCCAAGCCACAAATTCCGAAACGATGCATCTTGCCGAAAACAAGGGGCCTTCTACTAAGCGCCGAAGCTTTAGTGATGGACGGATTGACAAGCGCAAGCGCCGTCGTCCTACTCGCTCTCTACCACCACCAAGCACGGTTGACAGCCAGCAGAATGACCAACAGCCATTCCTCACTCTTAAAATGTCATTTGTGGACGATTATCAGCGCAATCCCACTGCATATTCCCGCGCACTGATGGATACCGAGCGGCCATACGCCAAAACCCATCACGCCATCACCCGACTCAACATTGGCTCACTAGCAGGACACACTGGTCCGACTACTAGCAGAGGCTCATTCAGCAATCAAATCCATTCTAATCTGCCATTATCGGCAAAATGTCTGGGTGCCAACAGCGCTAATATTACAAATGGTCGTCTGCCTAGTTCGCCGTTGACATCATCCGTCTCGCCGCCGCCGTCGTCATCGTTTCCACCGCCTTCAAGGGCATCAAAGTCCGCAATGTTTGCCAATGAACAGAGACCATCTTTGCGCAGGAGCATCTCCGCAACAATTCAGCGGCTCTTTCCTTCACTAGCCGATTCAATCGACGCGCTTTCTAACTCAGAAACTACCCGAAATATAAAACCCGCCGTAAAGTGCTCAATTATGCGCATAGACAAAGTGTCTGAGCTGGGATTGATGACTCTGCCTCTTCGGTCGCCAACAACTCCCAAAAATATCCGTTTGTCATTCGACAACCACAACAATCACTCACCACACCATCTTGAGCACAACAATTACAGCAACTCCAGCTCGGGTAGTTCTACGCCACAGAACACCGTATCTGCTGTTACTCAAGCTACTCCAGTCCTCACCATCAGTCAATTTATCACCGATGACTTGTCTCGCGAAATACTCCATCTCAAGCCTGAAACATCGTCGTGCTCGGTCAAGTGGGCCAAAGGTAAGCAATTGACATATCCACCAGCTATAATTACTTGAAAAAAAGCAACTGCAGCAATGAATGCCACGCAAGGTGCAATATGTTTGTATTATCATATCCCAATGCGTGCATCATGCTGTATCTCGTTCTACAGAGGACGAATAAACAGCCCAGATTGCATTGAGGAATGTTATATGACGGTAACATACGTTGTGTATGTGTACTTTTTGCAATGCGTTTTGTCTCTTTTGCAGTTCTATTCTTGAATTGTCAAAAAAATCCCCGTTTTATAATGGCCCGGGAATTCAATTCTACATTATATATATCCCTGCATTCGAACTCATCGACAATTGTTTTAACAGTGTGTTCATTTGTCTCTTATGTGCGCTCAAACATTGTAATTACTACATACACGTATGCTGCTTTACACACGCTAATTTGCATTATCCTTATTTTCTGTATGCATATTCATTCATGTAGCTGCACCGATGGATGTCGCAGAATGCGCATTGGCAGAGCATTTGTCCGTAGCTGAATTGGATTGCTGTTCAATTCTACGACTGTATCCCGAACAATATCTTGCCATTAAGCAGTCGCTTATTCGCGCTGGTCGCACTTTACCACCAGGCACGTTTAAAAAGCGGGATGCCCAGAAGCTCTGCAGAGTCGATGTAAACAAGACAAGCAAAGTCTTTGAGTGGTTCTGTAAGCTAGGCTGGATTCCACACGCATCGCCCAAGCCAAACTACAGCAACAACCACAACAGCAACACTGACATTAATTAATGCAAGCATTACATGCAGCTTTTCTTTCTTTTTCATTTAAAATCCATGTAACCATTAAATAAGAAAATCTATTCAATGTTCAGAGTCAGCAACCTGCAAATACCATACGGAGTATACCTGCCAGTTAAATGCACAAAGTTGGCTGATCCGGACGAGCAATGCGCATATCTCTTTTTGAACCATTTGTAACGACATCTTTGATAGTGTTGCTGAAACCTCGCGTCGTCCATCGGTCGACCCAATCCTGCGATCCAGGTCACCAGGCATCTCACCGCACTCGAGCTGCAGCAAAAGGAATTCTTTGAGCTTGCGTTCCATAATGCAATAAACGGCGTCATCTTTGGACAGCGTCTTGACAACCAATCGCTCGACCAAATGCGCGTCGTCTTTGGGGATAATCTCCTGCACACCCCTGACAATCCGATCCATGTTGACATTGTCTGCGCGAAGAATGTTCAAGAATAATTGTGCATTCTGGTGCATCTGCGAATCATTCGTCTGCGCGAACCTTTTTGTTAGGGCGCTTAAGGCCGCCGCGCACAGCACCGTCTGTAGTTCGTTCTGGATATACTGTATCCGTTGTTGGTCCATCTTTAGCGGCAGTGGCGTGTCTTTGTTTGCCAAAGATGTGGCTGCAAAACAGAGATCAAGGAATGACTCAAAGAATATATGCTTGGGCAAAGTGCTACTATTCTCAGGCGAGGTCTGCTGCAGAGTACAGGTACCATTATGTTCACGCATCAATGCAGGTTTCAGCCATGCATTGATGTGCTGCGCAACTTTCTTGTCGCTCCCAAGCGTACCCCTGAGCTCCTTTAACACTGCCGCTCGCTCATACTCAACTGCATGAACGCGAAGCCAGGGTCTTACCACTGTCGACAGTTGATAATTTAGGACATCCATTCGAACATTGCGAATAAGCTCCATTGACTTACGGGTGATCTGAAGTAGCTGATCAACACACTGACGAGCATTGTCTGACAAGTCTGAGCTCTTGTTTTTGCTCACAGACATTCCAACCTCCGCAAGCCCCTCATCGCTAATTGCATCTAGCGCTTTGTCAATATTATCAACCTCCGAATCGCGGATCGATGCACATACCGCGCGTATTGCCTGCAGAACTAGCCTGTATTTCTCCTTAATGTCTAATGCCCCGTTTAACAGCTGGGTATTCATCCATTCTTGCTCAAATTCCCGCTCAAGTACTGTGTGCATTTCACTTTCGGGTGGAATAATTGTGCGCATATCCAGTCGTAGCTGAGCCAAGGTCCGAACTATATAATCGCTGTTGCCTGTCTCAATATCTTGTCTGATATGATCGAAAAACGCCCGAGTAACTGCTTGCTGGACCGCTCCTACAAGGGTGTTATCTGCTGCTGGCTCGAGCCGCATATCTGGATCGAGAACAAGATCGTGGGCTAGCTTAACGTCTTGTAGCGCTGCTGATGCACTTAAATCAAAGCTTGACAGAATCTTATCAACAGTTTGCGTAGCCTGATCAGCAATTGCCTTGGTTAGAACAACTGAAGGTTCACTGGTATCAGAATCATCGGCCAATGTTGTTGCTGCTTCTGCTGTTGTCTTCGGCGATAATGAAGGTGACGAGGTCAGAGAAAAACCAACTGGCTTCTGCTTATCTAAATTGGGCGAAACGAATTGCGCATTGACTACAGGACTATACTCGCCTTGCGATGGCGGAACAAGTGATGGAGTCGGTGATGGTTGCGGATCGTTATAGGTCAGTCTGAGTTCCTTTTGCCGTTGCATAAGCTCGTCAACAGCACTATCCCCGCCCAGCGTGCGTATTTTGTCTAGAAGCTGCTCTCGCTGCAGTTGGATGCCAACACGCCAGTTCTCGTCCCCCTCGCCAAGTGTTCTACGCTGGACCGACTGCCACAGCCGATCTAGCTCGAGATAGTGCCTTTCCATTGTTGAAAGCAACTTTTTGGTATCTGATCGTTTCCACGAGTCTAATGCCGAGTAGAAGGCTTTGAAGCCAGCCACGAATGTCTGCTGGCGCTGGAACCAGCTGACCTCGTGTTTCAAAAACGACGCCTCAAATTGACCATACGTCTCGGCCATGGACACGGCAGATGACTCTATCATGGCATCAATGTGAGAATTGCCCGTTACTAGCAATCGTGGATGTGCTGCAAAGAGGTGGCCAGCTACGAATGCCCGCCCTGGGAACTTGTACTCAATATCTGGATTAGGTTCATTCGAATTCGGGGTGGATGTGATCAGAGCTGTCAGAAGCCTACTCGATCCTTGGATTATGGCCGTGCTCTGCATCAGTCGAGTTGCCTCTTCAAATGTCATATCTGCAAGACGTTTCACCGTCACATTGACCTCGCACCATTGCAATACGGCTGCGTAAAGTCTCCTGTATCTCCAGGCACGCTGGATCATTGTTGCTGCCTCTTCTCTACTATATCGCTCGTTTGAAGGCTCGTTAAAGTTGTCTGCCTTTTCACATTCTTGCTTATGTCTATCCTGCTGGTTATTCGGTTGACCAGCAGGTTCGGAATGTGTTACCACGGCTTTTCTACTTGGAGACACGGCCCGGAAACCACTCCTAAGGTAATCGAGAATGCGACGCCGCTTGCTCTGTGGACTGGTCTGTGGAGACGACTTGTGAACCCGACCCACACTTTTACCTGTAGACGACGGCTGGCGCTTATGTTTAGTCGGCATACCGGGTTTGGGTTCTGTGCTATTCTCAGGCGGTTGGTCTGTCATTAGAACTGAAATGTGCTAAAAAATAATTTAGAATACAAAATTCGAATTGTAGGTTAAAAAAGCAATACAGTCTGCAATAACCAAAAACTGAGATGACAAATGCATATCCGCACAGACATCGCGCTTCTCCGCAAAAGTTCAACATCTATATGCGGGGTCAATCTTGGAATGATCAAAATACCATTTGATTAAGAGGCGTGTGGTATGCACGTGCCTTGTCACGAAATATTTCATCATCCGCTGCAATTTCCCGCTGTCACTAACTATACTGACGGATGCTCACATTGCGCAATCGGGTCAGCAGAGCACTTGCGCGAGAGAAAAACATATCTAGGCATGTTACCGTGGTTTTCATGTTTTGGAAGATTCAAATACATTACTTTCCTCGTTGATTTCTTCAAGAGTTTTCCCGGCCGTTTCGGGTATTGCCCAGTAGACAGACAGAATAATCACGGTTAGTAGTACAGCGTATAGCCAGAATACGCCAGGTAAAGTAATTACAAATGCCAGATGCAGGAATGTTGCCGTAGTTATGTATGAAAACAGCCAATTTGAAATGGAAGCAGCGCCGCTACCTTTACTACGCAACGCCTGACTGAATATCTCTGCCTGAATTACCCAAGGAATGCTGCCAAGCCCCAGCCCCATTGATCCTAGCGAAAATATAAATGAGGTTACGACCAACCAGCCACCAACCCGCTCTCGTGCTGTCGACATAGGACAACTGTTTGTCAGTACAAATGAGTCTAGTGACATCTGTTGGCGCGACATGCATGTGCCTGTTTCTTTAGACCAACCGCATGTTGTATCCAAAAGACACGATCCACACCTGATATAGTCCTCACATTGTGATTTGTTGATCTGATCAAAACCAGTCACCATTACAAATGAACCACCAAGGATAACAAGTCCTACAGCCATTAACAGTGAAGACACTAGCAAAAGCCTGCGGCGCCCAAGAAAATCAATGGCGCCTAGTGATACAGTAGTACATAGGAACTGAATAACTCCAAGAATAATACTCGGAAGCTGTGCGTTACTATTTGATGCTAGTCCAACAATCCGAAATATGTAGCTGGAAAAGCTTTGGAGAGTATTAAATCCAGAGAGTTGTTTTGCCACTTGCAATGTGCAGGCAATGATAAGCGATCGGCGATTTGGAGGGGAAAACAAGTCGCGGAATCTAGGCGCAGTCTCTGCATGCATAGCACTAGCTAGTGACTCAACCTCGGCAACCAAATCATTCTCTTTTAGATGTGTCCCTGAGCGAAGCTTCTGAATAACATATTTTGCTTTGTTGGTCTGACCGCGAAATATAAGATCCCGAGGTGAATGAGGAACAACTAAAACAAGTAAAATGGCAGCCACAAAGCTGAGCGCACCAACAATAACAAATAACCACTTGCTGCTAGTAAACCCCGAGTTCATAAGCATTGCTAATATAAAGCCCAGAGGTATTCCTAGGTTCAGCATAGTCACATTAAATGATATGTATAGACCACGATACTCCTTTGGGGAGATTTCGCCTATAAATACTGGCGCAATCATCAACGATATGCCACTTGCAATACCAACCAAGATCCGACCAACAATACAAAGAGCAAAGCCATTTGCTACACCATATATTATAACACCAGATACATACGCTACAGTACTTAGTGCTAGTGTAGTTTTACGGCTAAGCTTTCCTCCAAATAAAATAACAACAATAATCCCGAGAATGGCACTTAACGACGATGTTGCACTAATAGCCTCTAACTGGGTTGAACTAAGCTTAAAATGAGCTTTTCTCAAAGACAGAGATGCCGACAGGGTCTAAAATAATATTTAAATACATTAGTACTTGTCAATATATATTGCATTTATGTCTTCTACGTACATTAGCCAATACCTACAGATATATCCACTCCATAGAGAAATCCGTATAATGATATTATAAAAGAATAATATGTAACTGGAAGTCTTAAAAGTAATACAATATCTTTGAATGCTAGCATTGTAAAGTCGAAAATATTTTTAAAAAAAATATACAACAGAGCAATAAAAAACTTGTTTTTACGTTGGAAGAGTAAGAGAAATTTACAGCTTTAAAATACCAGCCAATATAAAGTTGTTGATACACTAGCAAACGTATTGAAAACATTATATTTGTATCAAGAATCAATTTAAAATAAAGGGATTAGCTTATTTTCAATTTGTTTCAAATATGTTTAAATCTCTTTGGCTTTACATTATACACAAAGCTTTTTGACAGTCAACCGTGTGAGCACTGACTAATGAGTTAAAAATAAGCGTTTCGTCATTGAGAGGTTGTTTGTTTCCGCAGCATAAATAATTGCATTGGCCATTCCGAACCTTTAGCTTTTTTAAAGAAGGTATGTGTGCGTGCCAGCCCGCATAGTATCTAGTTTATAAAATTAACTGTAATTGTCGAAAGTTTTGAAACTAACAAGATAAACAAAAGCGTCACACAGATCACGAATGTCTAGAGTAAAACAGCTTATTAACAGCTATACATATTTTACGTGGCGGAAATACAAATAAGCAATAAATATATTGCATTTGCAACCAGAAATTTATACATCCAACATTTAATAGCTTTACGTCAATATTTGTCAATCGACTACGATTAAGTAATGAGAGAGGCTTGCTGAATGTGGCTACAAGATAGCTATTTCAACTATTGAGTACCATTAGTGCTACATTAGCAACTGATATAATGGCAATCGAACATACAAGAGACTTTTGTAAATACAAAGCGTGACATCTTTTTGGCTGACCACGCATACTCTAACAAGTATGCGTCGGGTTTCGTTCGGCATTCGCATATATATATACCTATTTATTCTATAAACCAGATAATGTCCATAAAACAACAAACGTACAACAAATTTAGTTGGTATAGATATTTCTCATTTAGCTGCCACGGTAGGTAGTGTACGAGAATGGTGCCAGATTAAGAGGAATGTGGTAATGGGGGGCTGCCTGTTCGATCTCAAAAGTGACGTCAACGAATGGATAGAAGCTCTTCTCGCCGTGCAGGGCAAAATAAGTCTTTGTGTCGAAACGAACAGTGTAGACACCGGCCTTGAGAACATAGTCTGAGGAAAGAAGCGACGGGCAGCGTCCATCGTTATTTGTCACACCGCGACCAATCACCGAGCTCTGGCCGGCAGAGGCTGCCTGCGACGATGGAGCGTAGCTGATGCTGATGGGTACGCCCTGAGCTGGGGAACCGCGGGCGGCGTCAAGAACGTGCGAAGTAATAGGGCTAACTCCCATGTTTACAGTAGTAATAAGTGATAAAATTAAAAGGGTGCTAAAAGCTTAGAGGGAAAGAGAGACAAGACAGATAACGACACACTATCACGACCACCAGTTCGCATTTGCTGTGCACTATGGATGCCACTCGAAATATCGCCGCGATCGGGTCAGAAAATATGCGCGCATTGTGCAACACCAAACAAGCCGAGTCGCGAGCCGCTTGCGTGATGTTGTAAACATTGAGCAAATTGCCCAAGCCCCTTTTTCAATGGTCTTGTGTATCAAAATTCAATTATAATACAAATTATGAGTACAATAAATAGGACACCGCGCATCGTACAGAGAGAAGGTGGACAAATGAGTCCTGGCGGACTTTCAGGCAGAATGGCCAGGACGCTGGATAAAGACGCGACCAAGAAGCTAGCTGAAGAACAACGTCAGGCGATGCTAGAGAATTTTGATATGGAAGTCGAAGACAAAATACGGTCAATGCGGGTTCAGCTTGAGGCGGATAAGAACGACCTTATGCTAAAAGCAGACTGTGAAGTTGCCCAGCTACCCAAATGCGTGCGCGAGATGCCTCTAAAGACGTTTTTACGCGACTATGGCGGAGATGTACCGGCAGCAGTTCGTGGAGCTCTTAGACTAGACATCGAGAATAGCGACGAACTGGTTAGCCTGCCTGAAACACCTCTGGCCATTCGTGCCCGGCGCAGACAAGTTCAGACCAAATGACAGCACACAATCATTTTATTTGCATTTGCTCTTGTATTAAACTCATACAGAGCTTGTTGGCTCAATACACATATATCATCCGGCCAACTGCGGGAAATGAATTAAAAAATATTTGCATGGCTACTCAAACCCGCCGCCAGTCCTCATCTCCTCGTTCTGGTATTCTGAGCTCGAAAACTGCGAATCGTTGCGCAAAGCTCTGTCTGCGTTCTTTCCACTAGCAGAGGCAACTGCGTGGCTAGTGCGTAGCTCCTGTAGAGCCATGGTGAAGTTGCGCTCATCAGCCTTGCGCGATGCTGCCTGTGAGTTGGAGAGCTCGATGTTACTTGAAATATCTGCTAGGACCTGTTCGCACACGGCAGACCATTCACTGAGCATATTGTGGAGTTTTTGAAGGTCGCTTCTGCGTACGTCACGACCAATAACATATTCGATCTCGATGAGTTGGCGCTGTTGGTCTAGCTTTGCAGATAGAAGATTCTTGTAAATGGTAGCAATAACCATGTCCTCAACTTGTTGCTCATTACTAAACTCAAGCTCTTTCATGAGCACATCGTATGGGATGACTTTTGCGTCTGACGCAAGGCTGACGAGGGTAAGATGCTTCAGCTTTTCGGTCTGTTTGTCACTCAGCTTGGGTAACTGTGTCTCCATTGATCTGTAGTAGCCTAGAGTTTCGAATGCAAATACCTCGAGAAGCCTCCAATATCCACTGAACTCTGACGACTCGGCAAGCTATAAAAGATAAAGTGTAGATGGCTCAGCCGTCATTTAAATACATGAAGTGATACAGTTCACTGGCTAATAAACAAATAAGGACTGTCCCTTACCTTTTGCACTACAGACGATTCGAGCAGTCGACCGAAATGGTGTACGTTCTCGTCCTCAAGTGCTGTCTGAATAACAGTGACAATGTCGGCTTCCGAAGAAGCACTCTTAAGCGAAACAAGGCAGTCCTCCATATGCAAGCAAAAGTAGATGTGTGTGTTACTAAGGAAGAAATAGAAAAATGTAAATTCAAACTCGAAAAAGAGAGAAGAGAAATATGCTGAAACGCGCAGCAGACGATGACGAGATGCGCTAATCTGTGATTACACACTGGAAAATTACAAATGATGATGCGGGCATGCGTGTATGGATGGGTGAGATGTATCAGATCAGGACCCGACGGATCTGTATCTGGTCTATGGATCTCAAGTGTCTAGTGCTCTGTATTACTATCGTTGTTGCTCTGGTCCATCAGCCGCAGAAGCCGTTCCTTCTCGCGCTGGAGCTCAATGATCCGTTGGATAATCTCATTTTCGGCATCACTCAGCTCAGGCATGCTGGCTGCTGGCTGGCACTGATCCGTGAGCGAATCGATGGAATGTGTAGGGTAGTTGTTGCTTTTGTCGTCGCGAATAACATCTACACGTGTCAATACAATTGTTTTAGTAGCAATGGTTGTTTTTAGCGCATTTGTCTGATCAGTAGAGACAAGCTACAAACGACATGTGCCGCATCGGCTCTGTACATATGAAATGCAGATGGATTACTAATCGGCTGGCTTGACAAATAGATGGTCTGGCAAGCTTGCGGGGATAAGGGAGCGGCGAACAAAATAATCCAGGGACCATTCCCCGCCTCACCCACTCCAAAACATCGTTGCCATGT
>JANBSE010000258.1:0-13750 GCA_027578475.1 Coemansia sp. RSA 2607
CGAGCGGTCTGCTTGGTACGAGCCATTGTTATGAATGTGTGTTTAATGAAACAAAAGTTGGATTAGGCGAATAAGTGTGGTTATAGAGTAATTATTACAAAAGAAAAAGGAAACGCTCCGTGAGTTTCATGGGGCCAGAACGGTTGGGTTTTATATGAACCGCGCGTGTTGCATGAGAAGAAATAAAAGCAAAGGTATTGTTTGACAGGGCTGACGCGTGACGATTGGACCACAGGCATCCTTGCAGGAAAAATATATGCCATGTCGATTTTTAGCAATCGAAATGCACGTCGCATTCTCCGTCCAAAATTTAATGCTGCGGTCTCCTTACGCGACAAAGATATCTTTTTTCTTTGCGCCTCTTTTTTTTTCAACACGCGCACTGCTGAGTTGGACAGGCATCAAGAATGCAGAATAGAAAAATTGACTTGCGTCAAAGCTGTCTGAGGGTCGTGTGCTGATTGGTCTGTTGCAGAACAAGAGCTGTTTAAATACCATGTGCAGTATAGCAAACTGACAAGCTGTGCCTCTCATTCCCCGTTCCCTTGTGTACTCACCGTTGCATTGTCAGTCGGGAGTGGCCAATGGCAGAGTGTCAGTGTACTGATACAGTAGGACACAGTGACAGTGCAGGGAGCAAATAAACATTCCCGGTCCAGGAGAAGAGAGGGAATGATTTGGGGGAGACGAGGGATGCGGCGTTCGATTTTCGTAAAATCGAAAGACACAGACTTTGTATTTCTCTACGCGCGTACGCGTTACCGAGAATGCAACTGGAATATCTGCGATTGCAGAAGGGGGGAATGTGTTTTAAGGCTTTTCGATACCAAGACACGTCCAAAGCTGAAAAAAGTAAAATGTTACGCGTGCGGCGTGATTGGCCAGACAGAACGATGCACATTTGGATTTTTCAGATTCAGATGGTTTGCGCAGCGGGTGAGCAGCAGCAATAAGCTTGGGAGCAGGACCACCCCTTTCTCGCGAGATATATAAACCGCGACCTGCTGGCCACACCCGTCACTGCAGCTTTTTCTTTTTCTTTTCTTCTGTACTATTCAGTAAATTTTTACTTTATTCTTTAAACACCCACACACATATAAACTACTAAAACATGTCTGGCCGCGGAAAGGGAGGAAAGGGACTGGGAAAGGGAGGAGCCAAGCGTCATCGCAAGATTCTTCGTGACAACATCCAGGGTATCACAAAGCCCGCCATCCGCCGTCTCGCTCGTCGTGGTGGTGTCAAGCGTATCTCGGGCCTCATCTACGAGGAGACCCGCGGTGTCCTCAAGGTGTTCCTCGAGAACGTCATCCGCGATGCTGTGACCTACACCGAGCACGCCAAGCGCAAGACCGTCACCTCGCTCGACGTTGTCTACGCTCTCAAGCGCCAGGGCCGCACTCTGTACGGCTTCGGCGGCTAAGCCAGCATCTAGCAAGTGTTCTTTCACGAATATCAAGCTTTTTAATCATATAATTTTCCACTCCCGCTTTTTGTTGTATATTAATGTTGGAATAAACGGCATTTATATTTTATCTGGACTGATTGAAATGTATAATCTGTGTGTACGCGTAATATAATTTTTCTTTGAATTGAACCAGCTTTGTAATTTTATGTCTTTAGTCTCTTTGTTTTTTCTTCTTTCTTTTATTATTGAAACTCTCTTTTTCTTTTCATTTACCTTCCAACTCTCGTTTCTTTCAAAAAAAACATAATTGTCTCCGTTTCATTCAAATACATTATAGCGTCTAATTTCCTCTTGTCACACAAGCTGGCGTACCAAATACAATAACTAGTAGTAAATCAGCTCCTAAATACAATTCATGGAGACTCAGGACGAAAGAAACCTCGATAGCACATTTATGTCTGTGGAGGAGTCACCCGAAAAGATGGCGGTAGAGGCTGTTGAAAGCGACGGAGCCGGGCCGGGTGATCACGAGGAAGCTGCAAACTCGCAGACGCAACACGAAAGCTCGGATGTCACATCGCTGCACGGCGACAATGGGGCGCTTGGACTGGCATCACCACGCGTAGCATCGCCTGCAGCATACTCGCAGACGCAGGAGATAGAGCAGGAGGTGGAGAAGGAGCAGGCACGGTATCTATGCGGACTGTCGAACCTGGGCAACACATGCTTTATGAACTCGGCACTGCAGTGTGTGGGTCATATTCCGGAGCTTGCGTCATACTTTGTATCAGGAGCGTACCAGGCTGAACTGAACAGAACCAACCCTCTGGGAATGCAGGGCGCAGTGGCGCTGGCGTACGGCCGAATGGCGCGGGCCATGTGGCAGTCGTCGCGGGGTGTGCACGCGCCGCGCGGGTTCAAGCAGACGATCGCGCAGTGGGCGCCGCAGTTCCGCGGGTACAACCAGCAGGACGCGCCCGAGTTTCTTGCATTTCTGCTGGACGGGCTGCACGAGGACCTCAACCGCATTGTGCAGAAGCCGTACATCGAAGTGCCCGACGCCGATGGGCGGCCGGATGACGAGGTGGCGGCTGAGCAGTGGGCGATCCATCGGCGGCGCAACGACAGCGTGGTGGTTGACGTGTTCCAGGGTCAGTACCGCAGCACGCTGGTGTGTCCGGACTGCGGCAAGCAGTCGGTGACGTTCGATCCGTTCATGTATCTGACGCTGCCGGTGCCTGTGCAGAGACAGCGCGACGTGTCGGTTGTGTTTGTGCCGCTCGACACGGGCCTGCTGGCCACGCGCATGCGCATACACGTGCGCGCCGACGCTACCGTTGAGCAGTTGCTTGATGCCGTGGCTCACGTGACACGCACCGACGCAAAGCAGCTGGTGGCGGCAGACGTAGCCGGCCACCGGGTGTACGCTATGTACGGCAGTGCCGACGCCGTAGCGGACATTGGCCAGTCAGACGTGGTGCATGTGTACGAGACACGTGCTGATGCAACGCTGGTGCAGGTGGTTTGCACGCACGCAGCGGCGTCGGCTTACGCGACAGCCGACGTGTTCTCGCTGCCTTTGGTTGTGTCACTGGCGGCCGGGCCCCTGACGCTGCGCGATGTTCTGCGCCACGTGGCTCAGGCACTTGCACGCTGGGCCACCGTGGACGTCAGCCGTCTGCTGGATGCGCTGGCAGACGAGAATGGCGAGGGCGGACAGCTGCTGGAGATGCTGGCAGCCGCCGTGACGCTCGGCGTGCACCGCGCGCGGCCATCGCACGCTGGCCTGTCGTCTTTTGCGCGTCGCGGCATGGGGGCGTACCGTATGCACGCGTTTGGACCGCGACGCGGAATGTCGGCGCCTTCGCCGCTGCAGTCGTTTGCCGATCGGCTAACCGGCGATTCGATCGAGCCTTTGGTGGCTGTGCCGGCGCGTCGTCGTGCCAGATCAGACGTCAGCGAGTCGGTGGTGCAGCCGCTTAGGGACGGCGATGAGTCGGAGGACATGCATGTGACGTCCAAGCGCGCCCGGTCGGACGCAGATGCAGACACGGATACGGCGAGCGCGAGCGAGAGCGACGCGGCGTTTGTCGAGCCTTTGGCTGAGCCGACTAACGAGCCGGCGGAGTTATCGGACGACGAGATTGCCGATGCCACGGCGCAGATGACAGTCGGCACGCCGTCGCTTCTGTCCTCGGCCGTCGAGCTGCATACCGGCGACTCGCTGGTGTGCGAGTGGCACGACGAGCCAACGCGCGCACTGCTTGCGGCGCTCGACGGGCCCACGGACGTCCTGCGGTTGTTCGATTTTACTCGCTTGGACGCGTACGCCATGCCAGTGCTCGACGATGCGTCTAAATTCGACACGGTGGAGCCCGTGGAGCCACGACGCGTGCGCGTCGACCAGCCACGCACGATGCCTCCGCTTGTGCGGTCGTCACACGTGCCCACTTTGCAGGAGTGCCTGGACGAGTTTACGCGTGCCGAGCAGCTGGGCGCCGACGACCCTTGGTACTGCTCGCAGTGCAAGGAGCACCGGCGGGCGACGAAGAAATTTGACCTGTGGGCGGTGCCCGAGGTGCTCGTCGTGCACCTTAAACGCTTCCATCACTCGCGTGCGTGGCGCGACAAAATTGACGTGCTGGTGGATTTCCCGCTCGAGTCGCTTGATCTCACGCAGTCTGTGGCGTCGCAGTCCGATGCCAGCCTCACGTACGACCTGTTCGCCGTGTGCAACCACTACGGCGGGCTGGGCGGCGGCCACTACACGGCATACGCAGTCAACCCCGATGACCAGCAATGGTACTCCTTTGACGACTCGCACGTGTCCGTGCTGCCGAGCGGCGAGAGCGTCAAGACCAGCGCAGCGTACATGTTGTTCTACCGCCGTCGCGCGGGTTCCGGGAGCGAGGCTGCGGCGTTTGAGCGTATCCGCGATCTGGTCCAGGCTGCTCCGCCTATTTCCGATGAGGCGGATGAGTTTGTGCCCCGCGTGCGGCCGCCTGGCGACTCGGAGTCGCCGCCTATGCGCCCGATGTTTTCTGAAGACTTTTCGGCTGCACGGGCGCTCGTGGCTATTGGCCCTGCGGGTCTAGGGTCACCGGCCAGCACGGTCAGCAATGCGAGCGATGCGGGCGATGCGGGCGAGGCGAGCGACACGGAGGCGTCGGGCGATCGTGTGCTGTATCGTGCTCCGCTGGTGCTGCACGAGGGTGGCACACGTGACCCGACTCCTACCGATGAAACGCTGGAGTCGCCGCCTCCGCGTCCGCCTGTTGACTCGTCGGACGCCGAGACAGACGCTGAACCTGATGGCGCATCCGGGCTGCTGTAGAGCATAGCATAGAGATACATACCAATAATCTACCATTCTTACGTTTTGCTTTAAAAATTTCATATTAAAAAAGCTCATTTGAAACGTAGTTGACTTAGTCTGCTTCGGCGCGTAGGATCTTTACGCTCTCCCTTGGTCTGTCATTACCATCCGTTTCCACGCCACCGATTTTCTGCACCACCTTGATCCCGGTTTTAACCCTACCAAACACCGTGTGTTTGCCGTCGAGATGCGGCGTCGGCGCCAATGTGATGAAAAACTGGCTGCCGTTGGTGTCCTTCCCACTGTTCGCCATGCTGACCACCCCGGCGCCCGTGTGCTTCAGCTCCTTTGTGATCTCGTCGGCAAACTTGCCGCCGTACACCGAGGCGCCACCGCGTCCGGTGCCCGTGGGATCGCCTGTCTGGATCATAAAGTCAGGGATCACCCGGTGGAACAGCACGTTTTTGTAGTACCCTTGTTTGGCCAGTTGGTAGAAGTTGTGACAGGTGCGTGGGGCTAGTGCCCAGTACAGCTCTATGGTGATTGTGCCAAGCGTTGTGTGCAGCTGCACGCTTCTTTGGTCTGCCATGGTGTTTTCTTCTTTTTCTTTTGGATATACGGTATTTGAGAATAAAACTGAGAGTTGTTGTTTATACAATGTAGTTTCTTCAAGTAAACGAATCAACAAAAAAAAATATAGAGTACCTTGTTCACAAGGTACGCTACATTCTTGCAATCGCATATTATGGCACAGCTGCCCTGCCTGCTCACATGCTGCCCTGCAGCTGCTGCTTGAGCTCGACGATCTGCTTGCGATGGTCCTCAGGCAACTGCGCCAGCTGCTCGTCCGTCAGACTCAGCAGCTGCCTCAGCACATCGACGTTATCAATCTCCGAAGTCTCATCCACCATCGCCTCTGCTTCCGCTGCCGCCATCGCCATGGCCTCTGGCGGGGGCACTGGTACAGGCGCCTGCGGATACCCAGCGCCCTTAATTTCCGCAATCCTCCCCGGATCAACCACCCCCTCGCTCTCCATCGCGCGCACCAGTGCCCACGCCAGCCCCCTGTTTTTCGCAAGTTCCTCTCTAGCTTCCTGCGGATTGGCCCTGGCGAACTGCGCAAACTGCTCAATCAACGTGCGCCTTTCCGCATCTCCCAGCTCGTCGACCAACCGGGCAACCTGCAAGCTTCCAATGGACCTCGACACGGCCTCCCCGGGCACCGAGCCCAGCGTCGTTCCATCAGTGTTAAAACTACGCTGCACGCGCTTACGGTCCGCGTATCCCACCTTGATATTGCGTCCGTCCACCAGGTGGTCGTTGAGATTCTTGATCGCGCTTGCTGCGATGTTGGCATCCGGGTATTGGCAGAATCCGTAGCCCTTGGCGCGCCCCGTTTGTGGATCGAAGACTAGTTTGATATCGACTACGGGGCCCGCGAGCTCCAGCATTTTGCGCAGCTGCTCTTCGGTTGTGTTGTATGCGACGTTGCCTAGGAACACTATGTTGCTTTCTGGAACGTTGTGCCAGTTGTGGTACTCCATTCACGTATATGTTTCGTTTAATGCAGGATGAATTGAGTGTTGTAAAATTGAAAGTAAGAGAAAAAGTTAAATGGCTCTGTGAGTTGGATAGGTGTTTTTTTTTTTGCAAAACTCTTGCATAGTTTTTTCTGTTATTTATTTTATGGTTTTGATCATTGCTAATTTATATGGGAAATTGACCTGCGTACATCACTCAGAATAATATAAAAATCTAAAAAAAAAATTATTATATTACCCTTGACGAGTGGGTCTGGTGGTGGCTTCCATCACCACCTTGAATCTTTCTTGACCGGACTTATGGCTCATATGCGCAACATAATGTGCGCGCGGCCTGCCTCCATTGATTCATGTGTGATTTAACGCCGACTTGCTGTGTATTCCTTTTTGATAGACGCGCGCGTATTTTGTAAAAAAAACTGTGTGCAAAAAGAAAAAAGTACTAGCAAAAGAGGGCGGGTTAAGAGGTAAAAAAAGGGGTGGATCGGGGACAACCTATGAAAACTTTAACAAGGTTTTCTCATCCCTGTAGTCGCGGAATGCTCAAGTTTTATAGGAAAGTGTTTTCATTGCATTGAAACATTTCTTTATCTTCAGAATACACATTTTGTGATGGAAAACAGCACTTGAATATTTCTTCCTTCTCAGAGAGTGTCCTTTGCAGCGGAAAAAACATTTGAATGCCGAACAAAACAGCTGTGTGTTATTTGTGTTTATTGAATACAAACATTGTGAGAAACATGGCAATCTTTCTTTGCGGAAATGTTGTTTTTTACTACACTTTTACTACTTTAACCAGTTTCACGGCCTATGATAAAATATTATTGTTAGAAAGCTTTCACAGAAAGACAATACAAAGCCGGAATTGAGCGTGGAAACTCTCTCATAGTGGAATTGCACTGATATTGCTCTTGCGCTTATCAGAATTGTTTGCTTTCATTGTGTTAAAACAATTACAATGTATATATGCATATATTTGCATCATTGCGGAATGGTGTTGTTTTCATATTGGCTAGATTTAAACTGATAAGAGTATTCTCCCTTAGTCTGACAATCCAAAACATAGTCAAAGAATACACAGGTGTTATCAAGCAAGCATCGCACCTCCATTATACATATAATCTAATTAATATATACAGATTACACATTACTGACCAAGCTTAAATCACATTTCCAGTACATTTAGTAATTTATTTAAGCAGGCTGATGATAAGACGGTTGGTAGCATACGAAAGATAAAATTTAAGCGGGGGGAGCCAAAATCTACTCGACGTTCATCATCAGAAATTATTTTGGGTGTGTTGGCGACTTTGCCAAATGCGTTAATCTCCATGCGGGTAGCTCCAGGATATGGGTTTGCATATTAGCCATGTCATAACCACATAACATTATTCAAAAATTGCATAGATAACAGCATATTAATCACATAGACGCCACTAAGCCAATATATGATATCAATATGGGCAAGGGATTATATGATAATAACTTCTGCGCTGTTCAATTTCGGAAATGTGCGTTTAGAGAAAGTCTACAGCATGTCACTGTCTTCATCTAACTGTCATTTTTGGCATTGCTTATCCGACACAAAAATAGAGCAATATTGAGCAAAACGATAACAACCATGACTACCAGAGCTATGATTTGCATTCCGGATTGCCTTGCATTTTATACATGTTATCCAAATATGATGTCGCAAGCAATTTAGAATTCTATACAATAAAATTTTAGCGAGCTGCGGATGGCCGAAACAATACAAAACCCGACCTTGAAACAGCACTGTTGCTCATTCGTTTTCTCTCCCCAATTATTTTGTTATTTTGATTTATCTTTTAGCCATGATAGTTAAAGCGTACACAAAATACAAACAGGAAACAGATTCAGTTGACGATTTACTCCTGCCGCTGAACCAAGCATACCATGTGTCATGGAAAACAAGGTGGGAGATGAACATCATCAAGGTTAGCGCATCCGTTCGCTCAGAGCCAGACTGGATGGAAAAGCTCGAGGACAAGGATGCAGTGTTGCAGTGGGTCGAACAGCTTAAACAACGTCCAGACATGGCTCAGGAACACATTGATTACTTTGTGGCTGAGCTTAGATACTATGCCAAGCTACAACGCGCTAACACTGCTAGCGGTACTAAGCTTTCCACTGTTGATATGGTCTGGACAATGGATATCGACGACAACGACACGTTGGTTCGCAATTTTAAGCACTACGTTGTCAATGCTCTTGAAAGCGTTCCGACCGGTGAACAGGACTGGACCACTATTGGCGACATTGAGCCGGAAAAGACAGAAAATCGACGAATGTACAGTTCAACATCAAGGATCGTGTCCAAGTGCAAGGTGCTTCGCCTTATCAGTCCATCGCTCTACACACTGTTCTTGGGTTTATCGCCACTTCTAAAGCATCCAATTACAATCCCAATGGAGGCGTTAAACCTGCCAAGCCTTGGTCACATTTACAAGTCGAATATTGATTGGAACCAGGCTATACAAAAACTTAACCAGCGCATGATTGGTGACAGCAGCTTTGTTCCTATCAGCGAGGATTATCTTGACAATATTGATTACCAAGACCGTCACAGGCTTCCAACTGACATACACGTCAATGATGACGGTTCTATTGATTTCAAGTCGTACATCAACAACCTGCATCCTGGAAAATATCCTGAGGCATACGATTCTATTGCCAAGGTAATCGCAAAGTGCCTTCCGACTCTTGAACAGGTTATGACTGACTGGGAATACAAACGCAATCTGCGAGTGCCATATAGCTATGATGATTGCCTACGAGAGACCATGGTTCATCCGGATGAAAACATTGATTTTGAACGTGGCGATTACCATGAATTTGAGGTTGCCTTGAATGCATGGAGGGCCGGTATAGTATACACTACTCCTGTTCCTAACGCATTTGTTGAACCCAAAAGACCTCTTCAGCCTAAGAGTCTGCAAAATAGGGATCTCCAAGTTATTGTCAAGATGGAGAATCTATACTCCAACCCTACTGGAACAAACATTCCCGAGGAAGAGTGGCAGGGAGACGGCACGGGTTCTGAGCAGATAGTTGCTACAATCATATACTATTACGACGTTGAAAACGTTGAAGGCTTTCAAATGGAATTTCGCGAGGGTATAACAACTGCTAAATTATCGTGTTACGGGCATCTGCTAGCATACCGCCACCTATTTAGCCCTAGCTCAATTCACGGCAATCGTTTCTACTACTGCCAAGAAGCAGGAAGTATTCCAATTGAGCAAGGCCGAGCTGTTTGCTATTCAAACATATACGAGCATCGTATGACTGAAATCCGTCCTAGAGACTGCTCCAAGCCAAGCCACGTCAAAAAGATTGTGCTCTACTTTGTCGATCCGTCCATACGCATTCTATCGACGTCAGTTATACCGCCACAACAACAGAAATGGTGGATTGAGAGTATTCATACAACCCCTCTTATGATATATTTACCCTGGCTTATACAAGACAAAATATTCAATTACGTCAAAATGCCAATGCCATTTGGCAAGGCAGCGCGCCTTCGCAAGAGACTGGATGACAAGGCACTAACTGAATACAACTACGACTATGTTATAGATGAGTACCAAAACTGTATAGGTCGCTTTGATGTAGTTGTTGTGGAGCATGATCATTTTATTCTTTAGCAAAGCGTATACGATGCAGAACGTAAACTGAAAATAAAGTCAAATATTGGGATTATAACACCTTCCCGTTACTGCAAAAAGTTTAAATTTAAATGTCAACAGATTGAGTACAGTAAATCTCACAACAGATTAAATCTGGGTTTGTGATTGTTAAATTGCTTTCACGTGTCAGATACGCCACCTGTGAGTTGAGCAAGTGCGTGGAGTTTACACTGCCAATCACAGTGAGTACCGTGCAAAATCACAGGTGCACATAAAAAGTTCACTTTCTTTCTTCAGTTTTTCTCTTTCCTCACAGTAGCATACTTTTTGCACATTATCTCACGAATATACATCTAATCCGATAGCATACTCTTTTATTTTTTACATATGCCTTCCAACACTGTAACAAACAATGGACCATGGGACGCCAAGCTGCAGCAGTTCCACGGTGGTCAGGATTGGGCCCATCTTGACAACTTTGTTGAAGACTTTAGCGTAACTACCAACGCCTTCGGTATGCCCGAGTCTGCCAAGCTCGCCGCTATACACTCAATTGACCACTCCCATCACTATCCGCCTGCTGACCAGGAGCCAGCCAAGTCGTCGCTTGCGCGCTTCCTTTGGCCCGCGAACTACCTAGATGAGCGCGACCGGCTTATCTTGGGTAACGGTGCCAGCGAGCTTATCGACCTGGTTATCCGCATGGCACCATCGGGTGTTTGGAAGCCGGGTCCTTTCCAGACTCAGTACAAAGAGTACGAGCGGTCTGCACGTAACAACAACTTCACTATGTTGTCCGAAGGATCACCCGAAAAGGCAAACGTTGTGTGCTTGGTAAATCCGTGCAACCCAACAGGCGACTATCTCGAGCTGCCAGAGCTTAAGCAGTGGATTACTGATAACGTTCTTCCTGGTGGCTACGTCATTATTGACGAGTCGATGCAGCCGTGGCACTCGCCCGAGTTCCGCCAACACTCGCTGGTAAGCGAGCGCGAGTATGTCGAAGCCCTTTATAAAGACCAGGGTATCTCTGTCTTTGTCATGCATTCGTGGACAAAGCTGTGGTGCTGTACTGGCCTGCGTCTCGGCTCAGTCGTCTGCCCTACCACAGAACACATGCGCGCTATCAAGAAGGCACAAGTTCCTTGGTCGGTTAACACCGTGGCTCTGGCATTCCTTGATGCAGTGGTCCGCGATACCGAATATCTGGATAATACGTGGACAATGACGCCTGTGTGGAGAAAACTGACTGTCGATAAAATTACTGAAATGTTTCCTTCTTGGGTGTTCTACGGCCGCGAGTTTCTTTCGTGGATCTGGGTTGATACTGGAAGCGAGGAGGTTGCCGAAAAAGCTGTTGAGCTTGCTAAGAAGGCTGGTGTACCTGTGAGAAGCGGTCGTCCTGGGTACAATCTCCCGACCTTTGTTCGTCTAGCCGTAAGAGAGCCATCCAAGGTAGACGTCTTGCTGGCAGCATGGAAGGCAATTTAAAATATTTAATTATGGCTGAACCTGTTGTCTTTTATATAAAGAATAATTATTTTATTTCTTTTTAGCTAGAAAAAAGTCGCTTTTTTCATCAACGCTTACAAGTGGGACATATTGCTACTCTTTTTTATTTATTTTTATTCTTTCAGTATTTTTTCTTATTTTATTTTAATTCATTAAAATGAATACATATTCGACCGAACATCTTCCTTTACTTGTTATTAGCAAGATTTTAGCTTATGTAACACCTAATATACCAATGACAAAACCTGCATACTGGAAAAGACAGATCTCTCTTTTGGCTGTTTGCCGTTCTTGGAGGCAATTATTGATACCGAGAGTGTATAGTCACCTTTTTATTCGTCAGTTAAACAGTCCTAATGCTGCCGACATATACACAAACATAAACCTAATTAGCAAACACAGTGTTATAAAATGTGTTAGGCACATTCAGATAGAAATAAAAGATATGGCACAGCTGCGGTCAATTCTGCGCATATGTAAAGAAACGCTAGTAGCCAACGGAATTAGTTGGGAAAATGTTCATAATTTTGAGTTTGCTATTAATGACTTATCGACAAGCCGCATATTGAGTGCGTTTGATATAAACGGAGAAGATCTTGAAAATGAATACGTCAGCTTTTTTGAACATATGGCAACAATAGTGCCCAACATTAAACAACTTTCACTTGTTTATTCACATCCAATTAATATTTCAACCAGGGGACACTGTAAAGTATTAAATGCATTTGCTAAAAAATTAAAAGTATTTACTGGTTACAATCTGCCTACCTTTGACACACAGGTTAATTTTAATAACTTGACAACCCTAAATCTGAATATAAGCCCTGACGTAGAACAGTTTTTGCCACAAATAAATGTATGTTTGTTAAAGAGACTTACACTAAAAGTCATCCCTTTTAGGTTTTCATGGGACCAGTTTTTAGACGATAGTAATAAGGGTAAAACAGTAGATTTTCAACTACTGGAGACATTGATGTTAGCTTTTATGGAAAATCCAATTGATGGTGACCATTTTGATCCACCGGGTATGGACGAGAACGATGAAAGTGATCAAGATGAAGAAATCTCTGAAGATGAAGAAATTGGTGCTACTAATCATCCAGATAACAGAATTGGACAGCTTATAAACACAGTTCCAGAAATTACAGTGAAATTCCCCGTATTGCAAGAATTTGTTCAATACTATGATTCTAGTCTTCCATTCCAAAATGCAAAATATTATTTTCCAAAGATTATAAAAAAACTACAAATTGTAAACAATTTATCTACATTGATAATGATTCAAAGCCTAGATATAACACATATAAAAGATTTAGATTTTCATATTAATAAACTTGACATGGAAATTGAAGATAACTTCTACAATTGCATTAACAGCTATACAATGGATAATGGATTGGCATTAAAGACGTCTCTATCGTTAAGACTTCATAACTACACAATCAAATGGGAAAAAACCAAATGGGTCAATCTAACAAAGCTACACGTTATTAACTCTAACTTGGAGACATTTATAAATGTGCTAAAATTTTGTCCAAATATTGAACACTTTAGCACTCAGCGTATGGTTGTTGATGCTAATACTGAGAACTTTAAAAGTGCTATAAAATGCAACAGTAAAATATTAGGCAATAAAATGCGCATTTTGTCATTTCGAGCAATTGAGACCGATATTAAGCCAAGGACAGTAATAAATGAAGTTGTTAAATACATTCTTGTATACCTTTCGGGATTGACAAACCTAGTTATATATGATTGTTTTAGAATGTGTCTAAATTCTTGGGTATATAGAAACCGTACCAGGTATCCACATTTTAACAATTTAGTAATTGAAAACAGAAATTCGTACAATTTACTATCTCGCCACAAACGTATCTTAAAATAATATCACCTCAAACCTGATTTAATAATATTATAAGCGCAGGACTTGACAATTGGTGTATTGACCGAATACAATAAATTGAACTTTTATTCTAAAATTCATGTGTAAATTACTAAAAAAATTGTTACCCCAAAATTTTGAAAATAATAATAGTGTTTTTAACTAAAGGGTTTTTGTTATTATTTTCATGATGTATAAAAGTTTAAATACAAATTTCTAATTGTAAGAAGTGTTCTCTCCATTTTTATTTAGCTAGGCGTTAATACTGATAATACGCAGAAAAAACGTAACAAAATATTTTGTGAGACAAAAAATTTATATTCAATGCGTGACCTGGAGCGACTGCTGCTGGACCAGAAGGTAGTAGTCGCCCTTCTGTGCAATTAGCTCGTCGTGGGTGCCACGTTCGACAATGCGACCGTTCTTGAACACGACAATCAT
>JANBSE010000259.1:0-13736 GCA_027578475.1 Coemansia sp. RSA 2607
TCAAAGTAAAATTTAAACATTACACTATTTAACTGAGTTTTTAAAAGAAAACATAATAAAATTTTTGAATTCAATTAAATTAAGTTTTTTTTTTACAATATGTATTATTTTTTAATAATACATGTTTTTAAAACAAATTAGCAATTATAATGGGTCAAAATAAAAATTATTTAATATATTTATCTTTTTAAAATATAAGATGAGTTCTTATAAAAACTATATAAAAACCATTGGTTAACATTTTAAAAAGATTATTATAAAGAAAAAATATTTTTCAGAACAACTGTCTTTTAATTATTGTTATTTTATTGTGCAATCTTTTTTATTTACAAAATAATTTTTTTTTTCAAATAACACAGATAAGTGATAATAAACGACAGAAAATACTTTAGCCCTCAAATACTTTTAGTATTTAAGGATGTTGTTGGAAGCCTTAGTAGCTGTCGATTTATGTCAAGTTAACTAGTTTAAACTATTTATTAACGTGTTTTTTATTGCTTACTATTGAATATTTTACTAATCTCTATTTTTTAACGTGACATTTTGAATGGACCGTGGTAATTTAAATTATGGTGATAATTTTAATCAAACATTTTTTTTGACCAATCTTGAAAAATGTTTAAATGATATGATTAAACTTGCAAAACAATTACTAAATTATCAAATAAATACTCCAGAAGATGCTGTTGTTTTTGCAAATATAATGGCTGACTATGAACAAACCGAAATTAATGCTTGTGAATTGAGTGAAATGATTGTGCAACTTACTCGTTCAAAAACTTTTAATCTAGAAATAATCTCACTATTTAAAAAATTGTTTGAGACAGCTCCTGCTGGTTATAAGAAAATTGTTGATTATGCCAGGCTAGAACCCCCTATGAGTAGCTTAATAACATTATTGCCACAAGAAAACAATAATAACTTTTAAAAACCTGTCAAAAAATGCCTAATGCATATTTAGCTCACAAGTCTGTCACACTTTTTTTTATATAGACAGCCATATGCTTGGATGCTATCTAGGCAAACACTCTTGAATTGCTGTGTACAAGTGTGATATAAATATTAAATTTACATGCTAATCTCAGATTATGAATTAGTAATTGCAAACATTTTTTTAAATAAAATAATTTACTAAATACACCAGTCACTAAAAGTATACTGTTATGAGACTAGCATATTAACTGCTGCTATCTATGTCTCGTTTAAATTCTAGTTCACCAGTTTTCACAGCCATGGCATTGACACAAACTGCATGCACAGACCCTGGGCTATAGTCTCTCTGACCCATCGGTTCAACAAAATCAACATACAGTGGCAACAAAAAGTTTATCAATGTTTTTCATGTTAGACTTTAAATAGTACTATCAACATACAGTGGCAGGAAAAAGTGTATCAATGTTTTTGACTTTTGACTTTGAAGAGTAATATCTCAGCAAGTTGTCAAGTTAATAAGGGTTGGCTAATTTTATTTGAAAGCCCTATTGTAGTAGAACAATTTGCAAATAGAATCACGTGCTTAGACTAACTGGCTAGAAAGTTATGGGCATTTGAAAACGATGTGAGCATTGATACACTTTTTCCTGCAGGACTAGAAATTTATAAAAATTGTTTCTTTAATTAAATAAACAAGCAGAATTCTAATTAACATTTTTTTATTAAACAACCTTACATACTTTGCATGTATCATTACTCATTTATTGCACTTTAACCCATTTATCTAATCACATACATGACATAAAAATAAAATAAGAAATGTATCTTTTAGCAATACTATAGTGGTGGTAGCACCAGAAAAATCATTACCAAATTAAACCTAAGTATAGCCACAGTGTATTATCTTGATATTTGTTTGTTTTCAAAGAACTATGTTGCAAAACTAGACTGCCAACCAAAGCTTATTGAGTGGGGCAAGCTAACTTGCAATCATATTTAAATTGCTGGAAAAATGAAAACACAAGCAAATGCTGCCAAATTGCTTGAAAAGTAGCTTTTCATGTGTGTAAATCTTATTATTAAACACAATGTCTTATATGCAACAAATTGGTGTTTTAATCTAAGAATAAAGAATCATTGGTCTTTCACAATAAATATGAGTGAGAATTTTGACTAAGCAAATGTCACTAAAGAATGCACTCTAGTCAACTGAAAATGTGTCTTGTGGTTATAAAATACTAATATCAATCTTTCTAATATAAATATACTAATTTACAGCTGGAAAAATGACGCTGTTAAAACAAAATAGTGCCATGTTTGAAAAACAGACTTGTTTAAAGATAAAAAACATTAAACTTTAAAGGGTGCCACTGTTAAGAAAGGTGATTAAATTAACTAAAACAAAACCACACACAACCAGCATCACCAGATAGACAATCTCTAATGTGATCTTATTTTTTATTTAACTATTAATAAAATTAGAATTAATTAAATGTTTATTTTCAGAATTGTAACATCAAGCATAGCACAAAATTACTTCTGGAATGACAAACTGAGCAGTCATTTAAAATTGAAAGGTAGCCTGCGCAGTCTCTAGAATTATGAATTACTAATGACATGTGAGTCATGGTCAAGAATTTCTGGTAGTGCTATGATATGTGACTGCCTTTGGTGTAAACAAACACTGGGTAAGAAATGTGGCAACATAATAAACAATCACCAAGAATAATTGTCAAATAGTAACAGTCAATGTACTTGATTGTTACACATAAGTTATTTTTAACAATGGGCTTTTAATGTAGGGTTAAATAATTTTAATTTATTTAATTTATTATTTTTGAAACAGCAGGAAAAAGTGTATCAATGTTTAGGTCATGTTTAAATGCCCATAACTTTGTACTTGGCAAAGCTAATCACGTAATTTTATTTGCAAATTGTACTAACACAATAGGACTTTCCAATAAAATTAGCCACCTTTTATTAACTTGCCTACTTGCTGAGATATTATTTCTCAAAGTCAAAAGTTAAAAACATTGATACACTTTTTCCTGCCACTGTATATCAATGCTAAGGTTATTTTTAAATGCCCATAACTTTGTATAAAGAAGAGCTAAACATGTGATTCTATTTGCAATGTGTTATACCATAGTGGGGCTTTCATATAAAAGTATCACCTTGATTATATCTTGTTTACTTATAGGGATAGTACTTTTCAAAGTCAAAAGTAAAAACATTGTTACACTTTTTGATGCTACTAAATAATTAATTTATTTAATTTTAAAATAAATTTAAGTATTCATTACTACTTCAAATAAAAAGTAGAGCTTTAAAAGATTATCAGTTGTCAATTTAAAATTAGTTTTTGATTTATTGTTAATAATATGTTGCGTTTTTTAAGGTTTTAGTAAATGCTTTATTCCTAAGGAAACATACGACCAATTTATATGGTTGCGTGTTTCCTTATATACAAAAACAGTAATATGTAGAAATGATCCTGTCATTGTGGACTTCAGATTGATTTTGTTTATGTCCGTCACATGTTCTCTAGGTGTTGTGTATCAACCCTGAGAACACCGCGCATAACAATATCACTGGTCGTGATACCATCTAATGTTCTGGTTCAGGATCTGTTCTATGACGAGTTCTGCGGGTTGGCGATGGTGTATAACAATATACCGGTAAGTTGTCATATGTTCGCTGACCCCTGGCCAATGCCTTTCTCCATCGTGTATTACGCGTCTGTTGAGGAATCCAAAGAACCAATTGATTTAGTTCGTCGGTATCTTCATTGGATGCTGGTTCGTCATCTGTTTCGTTTGGCATGTACTTGAGTAATAGTTGTGTGTTGTTGTCTGTAAGCAATAGTTGTTCCTCGTTGCTCAATAATACAACTTGTACTCCATCCTCATACTCGTAATAATCCTCTGAATCTGACCATTGTATATCTGTCGCCAGAACTATCTGTACCTCTCTTACGTCAAGGTCATCAGCATAATCATTGGTTGACATGTCTTCAGACATATATGCAATGTCATCATCTTCGTCGATGTCATCATTGTCGTCAGTGTTGAAGTTATCGTCATTTGATATGTCGTCATTGTCGGCTTCGTAGTTACTAGACACCTCAGTGTCGATGCCACTACTTCTGTCATTTTGTTCACTTTCGTTCGTCGAACTATCAGAAGTATATCTTATCGGCTCCCGGTAGTTGAACGCTGGTGCGGCTAAACTGATATGTGGTCTAACTCGAGGCTGAAACAACTGCGACTGGCGTGGAATGTTGTCGACGTCAGGTACTTGCTCTGGACGGTAGTACATCTCGGCTTCAGATGGCACACTATGCTCGCTACATTCGTCGTCGCTAACATATATCGTATTGCCGTCGCTAGAACTGTTAGAGGATGCAACCAATGTCGTGTCAACACTATCGTTGCTTGAAGTAACCTCATGTTCACTATACGTCATTGGCAACTGTTCTGCTTCCAAGATTGGTACATTGGTGTCTTTGTCGTTTGAAGTTGCATTGTTAACCAGATCATTATTGTCGCCAGTCTCTGCCTGTGTTGTATTGCTTGTGTCGCCATATGTCGAAGTAATACCACTTCCAGCATTATTAATCACGTCGGCGTCTGTTTTGCTAGTTTGGGCACGATGTTGTACGTCCTGGTTAGTCGCAAATTGTGATTCGACATACTGGTCATCTGTTTCCTCTGGCATGCGATATGGCAACAGTGTGTCGCCAGGTACTCCATGTGCAAGTGGTCGGCCGTTCAGCGTTTCGAGATAGTAGACTGTGTTTTGGCGATGTGTGACTACAAATGGACCAAGGCGGTGGTGTGGTCTCTGATGTACAATTGGAGCAAGTATGCCTTTACGCTGTACTGTAACCAAGTTGCCTTGTCTAAACCAATGTACTCGGCATCGGCTGTTGTAGTAGTCACATGTTCTTCTACGTTGCCAATCGCGTATGCCCTGTACTTGCTCGGCTAGAAGTTCTTGCCAGTCAGCTACCATGGGTCTCGGACCATCTGCCTGTACCACGTTTGGCGCATTTAGGGTCTCATCGCTAATGCCATATAAGAACTCATATGGTGTGCATCCAAGAGATTCTGACCAAGTCTTATTGTGTGCCGCCAACACTTGGGGCAACAAGTCGATCCAATGTACATGTGGATGGTCGGATTGTAAGTGTCGGATACCTCGCTTTATAATTTTTATGCCTGTCTCAGCAAGGTCTGACTGTGGATGATAGTCTGACGTGTGATGTTGGCGTATGTTAAGCTCTTCCAAGAACCGTTGGAACTGAGGTGCTCTGAATGCTAATGCATTGTCGCTCGAGATAACTGTTGGTGCACCATGAAGGTTTATCCAGTTCTCTCTAAGCACTGCAATTGTAGTTTCTGTGGTCATATCCTCGACTGGGTAAGCCTCAATAAATCCACTGGCAGAGTCTCGCACTACCAGGATGGCAGCTATGTCGGGTGTTTCGTCAGTCATTCCCATGCGAGCATGATCTATATAGATATGCTTGCCAGGAGCCTCGACGTCAGACTGGACCATTGGTGTAAGTATAGCGTATTGAGCCACGTTCATTTGACAATTATGACAAGTCGAAACAACCATTTGTACTAAGCTCGCTAAAGCCTCGCACCAAATGTGTCGTCTGACATAGTCCAGTGTCCTTTTGTAGCCGGCATGTGCTAGCTCCATGTGAGCTTGCACTGTGAACTGTCGAGCTGCCAGTCGTGTAAAAACTGGTACCCAATAATCCAAGTCGCCAGGTCGCCGAGCTCTTACCATTTGCTCAAGGCATCCGTTGTTATCGCGCATTAGATCGACCTCGTTAAAGTTGGGTGTGTGTTCGTCCACAAGTATTTGCTCACGCCATATGCACATCTGTAAAAGTGCCTGTATAAGCTTGTCGTCTTGCTGGCAACTTATAAAGTCGTCAACATTTGGCAAGCCCTGTAATGCTGTTCTGTGTCTGTGGTCAATAAAGTCGTGTGTATTCTGATCTCGCTGTACCGGTTGAGCCAAGTTATCCAACTCAGGTGCAAGTTCTTCATCACGTTTATCGACTTCGCTTAGAGCACTGTCTTCGTCGTTATCCAAGTCGATAACACGTCGGGTTACGCCTATGACTTTAGCATCTGTCTTAGGTTTAACACGCTTTGGACGCATGTTATCCTTCGCGTGTGAAAGCCAGTCTGCTGTCTCTTGGTCAATGCCTACGCGATGTCTAAGCATGTCCTGGGTTACTCCAAGAGCTCCAAGCTCAGCACGGAATCATCCTAAGTCGTCACCGTCATGATCTGTTTTGTGAGTGAATATTGAGACTGCAACTGAAGCGTCACTCTCAATGATCAGGTTTACACATCCATCGAGGTAAGGATAGAAGTGCTTGACTGCTTCAACAACCGCCTTGGACTCACGCCAAGTAGTGTGGTGATATCCTTGCATGCCGTCAAATGCCTTCGAGTAAAACGCGACTGGTGCCAAGTCCTCAGGATTGTCTGACTTTGGCGCAAGAAGAACTGCACCGATACCAGCACCTGCAGCATCAACTCGCAAGGTAAGTGCGGAACCAGGTGGTGGGATGAACAAGTGTTTAATGTCAGTTAGACATTCCACTATATCCTTCAACTTTGGCTTGAGATCCTTTAGCTCCTGCTTTGTCAAATGGCGACGATTACTGTTGCTATCGGTCGAGCCCACAGTAGCCTGGTAGAATGGCAATAGCCCAGCTTGAGCCCATGGTAAGTGCGCGGCAATAGAATTAATGCCACCACACATGCTCTGTATCTCGCTAATCATCCGAGGCATTGGCAAAGATTTGAGACTGTCAATGCATTCATCTGGTACCTGCCAAGTTCCATCATTTGACCATCTCGCTCCAAGAATGTCCAAATCGTGAGTAGCCGCAAAGACGCTCTTTCCAACATTCAACAGAACATTGTACTTTGCCAGGGTCTGTACCACTTTTGATAGGTCGCGCAAGTGTTTATCCAAGTTATCACTGGTAGTTTTAAGATAGACGTTGTCAATATACAGTGGCAGGGAAAAGTGTATCAATGTTTTTGACTGTTGACTTTGAGGAGTAATATCTCAGCAAGTATTCAAGTTAATAAGATGTGGCTAATTTTAATCGAAATCCCTATTGTGTGAGTACAATTTACAAATAGAATCGCATGTGTTACTTTGCTAAGTGCAAAGTTATGGGCATTTGAAAATGACCTAAACATTGATACACTTTTTCTTGCTGTTTTAAAAATAATAAGTTAAATAAATTAAAATTATTTAATCCTACATTCAATGTCCTTTGTTAAAACTAATTTGTGACTAACAATCAGACTTATTGCCTGTTACTGTTTGACATATCTTTTTGGTGATTGTGTATTATGTTTCTATATTTTTTACTCAGTGTTTGTTCACACCAATAGGCAGTCACATATCATAGCAGTGGCAAAATTCTTGACTATAACTCACATTTTATTAGTAATTTTCAAGTTTAGAAATTGTGCAGGCTACCTCTCAATCTGAAATAGCTGCTCTGATTGTGATCACTGAAGTAATTTTGTGCTATGCATGATGTTACAATTCTGAAAATCTACATTTAATTTGTTGTATTTTTATAATCAGTTAATAAAAAAATAAGATCACATTAGAGATTGTTTATCTAATGATGCTGGTTGTGTGTGTTTTTGTTTTAGTTAATTTAATTACTTCTCTCAACAGTGATGCAGCATTAAAGTTTAATGTTTTTATCTATAAACATGTCAGTTTTTAAAACATGGCAGTATTTTGTTTTCACAGCATCATTTTCCAGCTGTTAATTAGTATATTTATACCAAACAGACTGATATAAATATGTTATAATTTTAAAACTAAATTTCAGGTGACTAGATTGCATTCCTTATTGACATTTGTTTAATTAAAATGCTCACACATATTAGTCGGAAAAGACTAATGTTTCTTTACTCTTAGATTCAAACACCAATTCATTGCATATAAGACATTGTGTTTTATAATAAGATCTACACACGTGAAAAGCTACTTTTCAAGCAATTTGGAAACAATTGCTTGTGTTTTAACTTTTCTAGCTATTAAAATATGATTGCACATTAGCCTACCCCACACATTAAGCTTTGGTTGGTAGTCTAGTTTTGCAAAAAAGTTATTGGAAAACAATCAGATATCAAGATAATACACTGTGGCTATAATTAGGTTAAGTTTTGTAATAATTTATCTGTAGTTACCACCAGTGCAGTATTGCTAAAAGATACAATTCTCATTTTATTTTTATCTCAGCTATGTGATTAGATAAATGGGTTAAAGTGCAATACATGAGTAATAATACATGGAGAGTATGTAAGGTTGTTAAATAAAAAATGTTATTTAGACTTATGCTTGTTTATTAAATTTAAGAAACAATTCTTATTTTTTTTCTAAAGTAGCAGGAAAAAGTGTATCAATGCTCACATCGTTTTTAAATGCCCATAACTTTCTAGTCAATTGAGCTAAACACGTGATTCTATTTGCAACATAAACTACTACATTGGACCTATCAAATATAATTAACCACTACTTATCAACTTGACAACTTGCTGAGCTATTACTCCTCAAAGTCAAAAGTCAAAAACATTGATACACTTTTACCTGCCACTGTAGATCATCAACAAGTCCTTCAAACCACACTCACCTAGTACACGCTCCAGAAATGCCAGAGCAATTGCCGGCGACTCAGAATTGCCTTGTACCATCTGATTTGTATGTAGCCGATTGTGTGCGCCACTCTGATAACACCAAAAGTTGCGTATATCAGGATGTAGACGAAGTGTCGTAAAGAAGCTGGCCATATCCATTGACGATATAATGCGCGCATCTCGCTGGAACATCGTTTTGGCAGGCCCCATCGCTAGCTGTACACCGCAGTGCAGCATATTTAGACAATTGTTGTCTGAGTCATCGAATGAGACATGACGCGCATCTGTGTTAGGCTTCGGACGAGTAAATATCAGCATCTGACTGTGTGCTGTAGTTGGTTCATCAGTACCATACTCAAGTCTGGTCTTGACAAACTTCTCGCGTGCATCCCAAGCAGCTTCGCTCATCTCGTGCTGGATAGTGTAAAGCATCTTTGGGTTGTCTCGCATCGTCGGTTGAATAGGCTGGACTGCTGCAGGTGGTGGGCATCCGCTAGAGTACTCACGCATGGCCGTTGCAGCGCTCATCAGCACATCAAGGAGTCGATTCGCCTTGTCAGTATCTGTAATCTGATGTACAATACGTGACGCTACGTTTTCACGCGATACTGGTGGATACATTGTGTCCCAATGCTCGAAGTCGGCGTCTCTCTCATAGACAAAAAAGTCAGCTGGCAAACCTAAGCGTACACGCATCTAGTGATGCCCCGTTAGCTGGTTTATCTTTGCAGTGTCTTGTCTGGGATCTGTATCAACCTTATCGTTAGGAATTAACTCGACGGCAGCATCACGAGTGGCCTCCTCAACTGCAGCAATGGCAGGATCCAGCATCTGCTCGTATTCACGCTCAATCATCGTGTCTGTAAAACTTGGTGCTGGTTCAACATGTCTGTCCCTCTTCTGACGGTGTTCAAAGTGTTTCGCACGCTTAAGCATAGCAGGCGTCATCAGAATAACGTCAAGTCGTTCCAGGTCAGGCGCACTTACAAGTACCTCCCATGGTTGCTCAGACTGGATGACAGCAAGGCTAACAACAGGCGACTGTCCGTCAGCAATTGACATCTTTGTCTTAATGGTTCCCATCGTCAAGCGTTCATCATCTCTCCTAATCAAACATATCTTTGGGCGATCTGTCGTATCACAAGTTAAACCAAGTCTTTCGACTGCTTCTACCGTAATAAGCGACATCTCAGCTCTTTGGTCAGCCATCGCACTGACTGGTATACCGTCTAAATCCATATCATCAAGGGGTACAAAACTGTAAGGGGTTTTTCGACCACCTGTCTCATATTCATTAGCATATTTGTTAATAATGCTACCAACTACTATGATTTTTGATTGGTGGCCGCCTACGTTTTTTGGGCGGCTCGTATCGTTGGATTTGTCTGGCTTAGGCATCATCTTCTAGAGTGCAGCTAGCTCATCCTTAAGCTCATGCATCTCTTTCTGACTCTGCTTATCGCGCAGGCAACGGCATTGGTTCTTGGTCATCTCGGCCTGCTAAGAATGAGACATATTCTGCGGCTGAGGCTTGGTTGGCTGCACTTGAAGTGCAACCATTGGTTTGGGCTTGCTAACCGATAATGTCGCCTTGCCGAAAAGAGTAACCTCAAGTCTTGGATTTGCCTAGATTCGCTCACTCAGCTGGGCAAGCGCAGTTTGCATGCTGTCGTAGATAGCGTTGTTCTCGTCAAGATTAATCCACAAGCACAGCTCAGGAGGAGTCGTCTGGTAGCCTCGGCTATGGCTAGAATGCCGTGAACGTTACCATTAAGCTCATTAAGGTAAGCATTAAGGGTTCCGATTACATTGTGCTGTGAAGTCTTGGAGAAAGCTTCCCCAGATTGAATAAGCTTGGCAAGCTCTACCTGATAAGGTCCGTGAGGATACATGCCAGTCAGAATTTGAGCCACCATTTAAACGCTGAGGTCATTGACAAAGTCAAGAGTTTCCTTCGCCTCTCCATCCAACTGCCCAAGCATAAACCCAATTATCGCGCCTTCATGCATTATCCCGTAGTTACGTTCGTAGAACTGTACAGCTCTTCTAGTCCACACTTTGGCTGAAATGCGATCTACCTTAGGGACTCTGGTAAATTTTGGCAGAATGTGCTTTAGCTCAAGCATAGGGTCACAGACACGCTTGTCAACAGGTAAGGTGGTGGGCGGCAACATAGGCTGGTCAATCACTTGAGGTACAGCCATTATGCCTGGATTAGATGTAATATGAGTTGGCGTTTGTGCAGCCAACATCGACACCTCTGCAGGGGAAGGAGCAGAGGCATAGACTTTGGTGGTCACAGGTGGAACAGGCTTATCCCTCGGTATGTCCTGTATTACTGGACGACATATGAAAATAAGAAGAAGAAGAAGAAGAAGAAGAAGAAGAAGAAGAAGAAGAAGAATAATAATAATAATAATAATAAAAGAGGAATAATTTTGTTGCATTTTTTAAGATTTTAGTAAATGTTTTATTCCTAAGGAAACGTATGACCAATCTATATGGTCGCATGTTTCCTTATATACTAAAACGGTACTATGTAGAAATGATCCTGTCATCATGGACTTCAGATTGATCACGTTTATGTCCGTCGCATGTTCTCTAAGTGTTGTGTATCAACCCTGAGAACACCGCATGTAACAAATATTTAGATGATGAATATAAATTTAATTTCTATTTAAATTGCAATAAGTGCACCTACCACAATTACTAATTATTTTATTATACTTGTTTACCATGTTTGTAGCTATATAATTTAGGTTAACCTGTACTTTCCTGTGCATCTTATCAGGTAATATACCTTGATTTAATAAATATAGATGTTTGTTCTGTGCTATAGTTATAGAATTATTAATTAGTATTTGGCAATCGGTAATTACAAGATTGTTATTTTGTAATTTCTTTATTCTTTCATATATATTAATAATATTTAATATTTATTCTTGAAACATTTCAGTAGCTATGTCAATATGACGAGCACTTGGCTCGTCGGACTTATCATGCTGTGACATCGTGTAGGCGCCTGGGAGGCCTTCAGGGAGTGTGGGAAGGCGTAGAATCGGCCGTGCCACTTGGTGATACCAAGCGAGAGGCTGAGTCGCCTAAAGCAGAAAGTGCAGGTGGCACAATGGAGTGTGAAGAGGCTAACATGTAAACATTGGAAGGCGGGGTGGGAGGTGAGATTGACCAATATAAGGAAACGGGCGCCCGCTTCGAGACGGGGAACAGGAGTGATAATCATGATATCGTGTTCATGTTAACATCTATTTCTTTCCCAGAGCCTGAACTTCCCCTCACTCGTTAGTTTCGGGCATTACCAACAGTAGTCAGCAAACTGAATAGTGTGGGCTCTTGTCTGAGCCGTGCGTGGAGAGAGTCAACTAGCTCTCTCAAGGTGTGTTTGAAGTTTGCCTTATATCTTTTTCTTTTTCTTGTTCTTATTTTTATTATGGGGTTTTAACGGTCCGAGGCATGGGTGTGGATACCTTTCCCCATTAAATATATTACATAATACCAAAAACAACAGAAAATCATAAAAACCCAAAAACAGTCAGTATGTCGATGCAACGTGGAGTACCTGAGGTCCGGCCAACCAGCGCGATGGGCAAGCTGGAGGACGCGGTGCAGGCGGTGGAACTGCTAGGAGCGAAGGTGAAAAGTGTGGAATCTATCGAGCCGAAGGCGGGGGGACAGACAGGGTTGGTTCCCAAGCGCGAGGAGGAGCGTCCAGTCAAGCGGGATGTGCGAATGGACCATATGGAGAGAAGGCTTGACGACATATGTGCCTTGCTGGAGAATCTGATGATTGACCGCGGCGGTGGTGGTTACTACGAGGGCAAGGAAGGGACGCCTTCTCCGATGACGGGGAGAGCGCGTTTTGAGTATCAGGAGCCGCCGCTGTTTAGCACGCCAAGCGGGGCTATGTGGGGACAGGCGTCATCCGCTGACGTAGTGAGGGCCACACCTGGTAGAGCGCACAGGGTCTCCTTGGCAAATAACCAATCAACAAATATCTTTACATTCCTCATCTAAAGAATCATTACTATAATCAAGCTCAGATAAATAATTATTCATATTATTGTTGCATCAACTTTTGTTTAATGTATTCTGTTTTGTAATTTAATTAAGTTATTATAATAAAAAATTTAATTGCAATAGTACAATAATGTTTCAATTACACCCAATTGTAGTTGCTTATATAGATTTTTAGGTATATACTATACAACCATCTATTTTTGTGCAATTTATTATAATATTATATGCTTTTTTACAACCAATTGCGTGTATTAAACTTTTTAAAAACAAATATCTTTGTATACAAAATATCTATTAAATATAGTTTCTTTGAAAAAAAAATAAAAAATATATAATAAATTTTAAAAGAAAAACGTTTTTATCTTTTAATTTTAAAAAAAAAAGTCATATTACAAAACTATAAAGAGTTTACATGTTTAAATGTTGAGTAAAATAAATAAATTTATTTTTTTTACAAAGAAACTGTGTAAATCCACATGAGTTGATCAAGTCAATATATTTTTTATGATAGGCAAGATATATTTGCACGAGCTTTAATTGCAAACATTCATGTGTTTAATTTATAAATTATTAGTTGTCTTTAAAAGATTTGTTTTCTGTTTTTATTTTTATAAATTATTGATTACAACTTTTGAAATTAAATTTATAAATGTTTTTAATACTTTTGAGTAAAAATTAGTCAGATTTTATGGTTATACGCAATAGACTAATACATTCCTAAATTGTCGCAGTTGTATAAATACTGCTAAAAGCAATTAATCAATTTGTATTCAAGTTTTTAGTTTTGACTAAATGTTTTTACCAAAATTTTATAATAATAATTATAGGGAATGGGTAAAAAAAACAGCAATTTGAGTATTTTTACAGTAAAAAAACCGGTTTTGTCGAAAACCGGGTTTTCAAAATGATCGCCGCTAAAATAATCGCACTTTTGCCCCCCTGCCTCACCCACCCCTTCGCAATTGCTGTGATCTTAATCACGGTTTTCGCTTGAGATGGGCGAGCCGAGAGAGTCGGTGGAGCTGGATACCCATCCAGCTCAAGCAAAAAGGGGCTAGTCTATCT
>JANBSE010000260.1:0-13702 GCA_027578475.1 Coemansia sp. RSA 2607
GCGCTGGGTTCGTGGCTGGTGCCCAGGAACGAGAACCATCCGCCCCCACCCTCCTTCTGCTGCCTCTCGGCGTCGTTACGCGCCACCGCAACGTTGGCCGCCTCGTTGGCGTCATGGGTGCCCCGGACGCCGCGGTACGTGACGTCCTCGGCGGCACGCGTCGCCACGTGTATGTTGGCGTCGCCCGAATCCTTCGCGGACTTGTGCACCGCGCCACGCACACTTTGGTCCACCAAGGGGGGCTGCCCGGCGGGCGGGTGCTTTGCGTGGTACTTTTCCTGGTGCTCGATGGATCCCAGGTCACCGGTGATCTTGTGCGCCACGCGGTACAGCCACGACGAACGGTTGATGTCCTCGGTGGTGTTTGGGTACGTCGACCGGTGGTCCACCGTGCCGCGGGCGTTGGACTCGAGGATCTGCTTCCACGGCGAATATGCCGTGGATCCGGATCCCCCTGCACGGCTGCGCACCGTCGGGTCGCCGCCGCTCGCCGCGCTGCTGCCCACGTTGTTGGTGGTCAGCATGGTGGTGGGGACGAACGCGTCGGCGCGGTGCATGTCGCTGGGCACGCGCGGCGCAAAGTCGCTTTCGAACCGCGACCCCGCACGGCCCTCAACCGCCGACAGGGACGCGCGCCGCTGCACCGTCGGCTGCTGCCGCAGGGCTTCGCCGCTGAACCCCGTTTCGCTGGTGCGTCTGATGCGCACGCCGCTGATGTCGTCGCTGCCCCCGGCGTACTTGTACGTCAGCCCGGCTGCGAGAATCGCCGGTGCAACAATAAGCGTTGGGATCGTAGCCATGGTTGTAATTGTTGGGAAATACTTGTTTTTACAGGGTTGTTTTCTATTTGGGTGAGTGAGTGAGTGATATTTTTAACGGGTAGAAAACTAAATTGCAGCAAGGGGTTGCTGGTCCAGTTTTAACCTGACGAGACAACGTTTCAATAGTCTGGAAGCTCGTTTTTTTCTTGCATATGTCACATTAAACACGCTACGTCAGGCGTTTATGCGTTTTACGTTCTAGAATGCCTGTGCGTATATGCACAAAATGAGGCGTCATTTGTATCCCCCCTCGTCATCAGTGATGTCACCCCAGAGCACAAAAATCCCGCTTTTTGTAACGTGTGACGTGTGACCGATAAAATTCACTAATTACGCTATGCGGAAATGTCTTTAGATAACGTAATTTTTTAAACCTGGAGATCCCTATCCTAAAATGCAGATAAGCGCGCCTGCTGAAATCATTCATACTTGTAAGCCATATGAAGACTAACGATTCTGCGTATTAACTTTCAACACAAAATTCCCAAAGTGTGCATCGTAAAAAAAACTTTTAAAACAAAAACCTCTCTTACAATAAAGAAACTGCCATTAGAGTACTCTTGCTGTGCGCCGTTTCTTACTTTTTATATTTAATCGCTAGTTATTGAATATAACATATCTGCCACTATTTCTTGACTTGTCTCGAATGTTTTGTTGCGTATAAATCTAGTTAAATAGATATCCAGACTTAATTGATATGAGTAAAACGAATATACACACTTTTCCGATATAAACGCATATTACATTGCTTTACACTACACTTTGCCATTTATACAGCATTTTCGTTGTTTGCAAAGAAATTTTTAATAGCTTCAATATCATTTTCAAATTCAAACCCGTGCCTACGATGCAAAAACAATAAATTGCGCAGCAGCTCTGGTTTATATGTTTCACCGTCTTCAAATTGTACTTTTATTTCAACTGGCAATCCGCTATGAATGTGCCCCAACATTCAAGATCGTCGTAAAAATCATAGTGGTGTTTTCTTTGTAGGTTATCCGTAGCCCAATCATTACCTCGCATAAAACAACAGCAGCGTCTTGTATTCTCTCTTTATTTACCAATTTTCTATTTTTTTCTTTTTTGTCTTTTTTTTACGAATATGACTGAAGCAGATGCCTCACCGACAGCTCAGGAGATTCCTGTGACGCTAATTGAGTCTTTATCCAAGAAAGATCTTATCTGGAAACCTCATGGTTTTTGTTTAAAACATGTCGAGACCAGAGTCCAAAAGCGTATGCGCCAGATATGTCAGGAAATACGCGCTAAACAAGGATGGATGGAGACTATAAAGCTACCTAACGAACGTTCCAAACTGTTTGCCGATGTGATAGCCCGGTGCGAGTTCAGACAAGAAGCTGAGGTTATATTCGAAAAGCTTGATTATCTAGTATCCATTGACCCGGGAACAGGCATTCAGATGACCACCGTCGACTATGTGTGGACCTCTGATACACTCATTGACAAAAGCATTAAAGACGAATTGACAAGTCTCAGTGCACTCTTGGAATCCGATTCCGGGTTTTCGGCCCACCATTTAGACACAGATAACCACGTGCAAAAGCTTATTGATCCCTATCTTTATCCATTTGTCGTTGGACGTTCGCGCATACTTTCTAAGCCTATAACATCCCCTATTCTTGCTCTCTCATCTCACACGTCAACACATTTGCCCGCTAATGCAAAAGAATTGAGGGCGTTTCTTAATAGCAACTTTGGAGGTTCAGATGGGCATGATTATCAATCAGATTCCCATCTATATATGTCAGATGACATTGTAATGCTTCCTACTGACTTCTATGTTGATTCAAACGGCGGCGTGACGATAGGGTCATACATTAACAACCTTCATCCCGAAAAATTCTCCAATTTCTATCCAACGATTTCCACTATTTTCTCCAAGTTTGTGCTCCTATTTGAACAAACACTGGCCGATATTGTTTATTATCGAGAACAGCTTGCGTTTAACGATAAACTTTATCTTAAACATTATGACGCGGCATTTGGTTCTAGTCGCTCCCATTATACTGTTTCTGAGAACCAGGCGTACTTTTGCCAGTTGGTTGAATCTAATAATAATGAAATTATTACGTTCAAACGACCTGAACATCCTAAGCTACACAACGCTCTGCTTGGACAACGTCTTCAAGCCAGTATTGAAATGAAGACTATTACCCTATCTTCCGAATCTCCAGTCTACGATGGTGACGAGTGGCATATTTCAGGCTTACAATATGAAAACATTGCTGCCACAGGAATATATTATTATGACTGTGAGAATATTTCTGGCGGCGGTCTCACGTTTAGAGAGTTCATTCATAATGATTATCATATTTATTATCTGAGTGATGAAAAAGCCTTCGCCATACAAAATGTGCTTTTTGATACATTTGACGGTATAGAAGACCTTCACGGTTATTATACTATATCGCAGGAGGTTGGGCAGATAGACATTAAAGATGGATTGTGCGTTGTTTATCCAAATTATCAAATTAGAGACATCGGTTTTAAGCTTGCTGACCCGACTAAGCCTGGCCACTGCAAAGCACTTGTCTTTTATTTGGCCAATCCAGTACGCAGCGTACCGTCAACAGCGATTGTACCGCCCCAGCAGCAGACATGGTGGAAACACGAGATTATGAAAAGTAGTCCTATAGCCAACCTTCCCAGTCTTATAACGAACAATATATTCCGTTATATTGAGTGGCCCTTTTCAGTCAACAATGCTGTCAAGATCCGCGAACAGACAGCAGAATTTGAGTACTACGAGGAGCCAGAGGACCACGATCAAGGTTTTGAAATGGAGTTTTACTATGATTGCTAGTTATGCGTATATAAATTCAAATATTACAATCATACATAATACATAATATGTGGCAAGCAGATATATTCTGATTAGATGGAGAAAATAATAAATATAAACATTTGACGAGCGTGCAGCTTCTACAAGTTTCGTCGTGAGTGCCGTTGGTCTACCACCACATACACACACGCCGACAAATGACACCTACTCGGGTACTACCGGTGCAGGTGTGGCCACAAATATTGAAATTATGTTGCAAATTGTTTGAATTAAATATCTATAAGAGTTTAATAAGATTCAATGTGTTTTATAATATGATTTATAAAAAGAAAAGAGTATTAGAAGAATATATAAATATTTAGATCAAAGACAAAATAGTGATTGAGCTTGCGTTCTGCAAATTTTGTGCGGCTAGCAAGTGATGAAAAACTTAAGTTGTATACCTCTATGAGCAATAATAAGCTGCAATAATTTAGTTTGCAATATAGTTTACTCTTGATTCTAGCTCGAGCTCTTGGTGAAGCTGTTAATTTATAGTCTACGGCTCCGCCCTACTTGCATCTATGCTGTTTGTGTTTTGCAAGACCATCTCTGCATGCCAAAACCCTTGCAATCTAATTCAATATTTTCCCTGTTTTATTGTTATCTTGTGGAACAACACACACTGTTGCTTGCATGCTTCTCGTTGACTCATTTATGCGGCTCCCAGTGGCGTTTTTCAAGTTTGTTGATGAGCGTAACGTGGGGTACAATTGTACTTGTAAATTTAGGAAGACTAGTTTAATTTGATACTACAGCTTGAATTTTCCAAAATCATTCTTACGAACCAACTCGGCAAAACAGCTGTCTGTTTTGTTCAACAGATCCTGGGGTTTTCCAATCTCTACAATCTCACCATGATCAATGACGATAACACGGTCGCTGTTCATAATGGTTTCGAGACGATGAGCAATAGTAAGCACAGTGCTGTCTTTAAACTCGGTGCGCATTACTTCTTGCATCATCTGGTCAGTTTCTGCGTCGACATTGGCTGTTGCTTCATCTAGCACAAGTACTCGGCGCTTACGCATCAGAACACGACACAAGCTGAATAACTGTTTCTGACCATCACTCATCTGAACACTGCCGCCACTAGCCATTTTGTCTAATGGATCTGTTTTGACAAGCAGTGGATTATTGGGAAGACAGGGTTTTGTCAAAAACATATACATAAAAAGCTTCTTTTTCCAACTAGCCTTTTTCCATTTATCTTCCCAGTCACGCACAGCACGGATTTGCTCATTGCTAGCATCTGCTTCATTTAAATCATTATCTGATGGTTTAACAATATTAATCATGTGGCACTTTTCAAGCGCAGTCCACATATCATTTTCGGTAAATTCGTCGAGTGGATCTAAATTGTCAGCAAACGTGCCTCGAAGCATCGTTGACTCCTGTGGAATAATACCAATCCGTGGACGCAAGTCACCCACACCAAACTTTGAGATGTCCTGGCCATCAATCAATATAGAACCGCTGTCATTTCCATGTACCAAGCGGAATAGAGATTTGACAAATGTGGATTTTCCAGCACCAGTTCGACCAACAATACCAATCTTTTCACCTGGCATAATTGTTAGGTTAATATTTTTAAGCGCCGGCTCTAAATCTTCACGATACTTCATGGTGTAATTGCAAAATTCAATCTTGCCATGCTCAGGCCATTCTTTGGATGGGCGACAATCTTCAACAATGTATGGCGCCTCAGGCTGAATATCAGCATATTCACGATATTCACTTATACCTTCGAATGTATCTCTTAATTTTTCTGGTAACTCAAACGCTACAATAAGTCCCGAATAAAGTTTTCTTGTAAGCATTTGAGTTATATCAAACCCAGCAGCGGAAATTCCCATTCCTGATATATGCTTTAATAGGATAACAATGCATGCAAAAAACATTTTTTCAAAAATTGAAAAAACTTTGGATATAGTGTCTGAAAAGTTGCGAATACTAGTTATGACATTTTCCAGCTGATATTGTTTATCACTTTGTTCAATATAAAGTAATGTAAAGTGTGGCTCTACATCAAAGAGACGAATTAGTTGCTTGCCATTTGCAATAAAATTATCAATTCTATTGTGCTCAACATCTCCACTCTGTTTTAATTTCCGTATTGAGTCAGAAGCAGGCTTCGTCAAATTATTTGTTATGACTGAAACCAGAGAAAAAATTGGAATCATGAGTAACAACAAAGGCGAAATCAAGTATACCTGATATAATGCCAACATTGTTGTGAATAGTGAAGCAATTTCATTGTTAATTAAAATGTATAATTTGCTCTGAACAGCACGTGAAGTTTTTCTAAAGTCAGCTTTAAGCTGCTCTTTAACAGTACTGTCAAAAAATGAAAGGGGTGCGTGAATAATACTACGAGCAAATACTACATTGCTTTTATTTGTTATATCGTCTAATGAGAATTGATTTATAATACAATCTGTAATGTAGTTAAACTCTAGATTATATAAATCAGCAAATATGCTTAATCTGATATATTCAAGTATTGCAATATTATTTATATTGCTTAAATTAGACAAATCTTTGAATACTCCAATCTTGAGTTGATCAACCATAAAACGGACAGAACCAGAAAACGCAATTATCAGAATGTGATATGCGATAAAACCAATCCCATAAAGTTTTATCACATAAATTGTGTTTTCATAAATTGACTGTTTCTTTTTTGACTTGAGCTGTGTAGTTTTATCAATAGAGTCAACTGTCTTTTCAACAATAACTGAGCTGCATTTTTCTACTGGGTGTTCTTTAGATCTAAACACTAACGGTTGGTATTCAAGTTTTGGTAGGCTAGAAACATACTCTTCCCGTTCTTGTTTTATAACAGTTGTTTGACCATCTTCAATATCAATAATCTGGGTTGAATAAGGTATTATATGATTGGAGTTAGTAGAAACAACACGTAACTTATTGGCTAATAGACCAGTGTCAAGAATAACATGCTCAAGAATATGGTGCTTGACATGAGCGTCAACTGCAGACAAAGGATCGTCCAAAACGTATATATCTGCACGAGAATACACAGTTCTTGCCAAGGCAAGACGTGCACGCTGTCCTCCAGAAATATTGACACCACGCTCACCAATGACAGTCATATCACCGTTGGACCACGTTTTAAGATCATCAGCAAATGCACATGCGTGAATGACCTTCCAGTAAAAGTCTTCATCATATTCACGTCCAAATAGAATGTTTGCACGCAGTGTATCTTTCATAATCCATGGTGACTGTTCAAGATATGCAATTCTTCCATTGACAGTTCCTGTACCTTCTAATAGTTCCATTTGGCCACATATTGCTAGAAGCAAGCTAGACTTTCCAGAACCAGTCTTGCCAGTCACTGCAACCAGTTCATTGCCTCTCTCAGTTTTAAAAGATACATTTGACAATACTGGCTTTGATCTCCAAATAAACTGACATTTGTTTAATTCTATCTGGACACCAGATTCACCATTAGTGGAGCACACAACTGAATCTACATACTCACCTTTAAGAAAATTTTCTAGATCGGTAAATTGTTCAACTTGAAATTTCAATGAACGAAGTATTCCTTGTACAAAAGAAAAACAATTTACTGCGTAGTCAAATTGATCTTTTATTTGAAACATGTATGCACTACCAAAAGCAATATTGCTTGGGTTTGAACTTTTTAAAATTATGTAAAAAGTTACGTATAAAGAAATATTTACCTTTAAAAGTTCAATGACATCCACTACATGCCACAGAGTTATTGCTAGATACTTTATCCATAAGTTATTTGTTTTCTTTTGAGCAGATGATTTTGTATTTATATCTATATATTTACGTTCCCACGCAAACATCTTAATTGATCGAATATTTGAGTAAATTTCATCTAAATTTGGATTGAAAACATTATTATATGCATGTGTTCTCCATTTCATTTTTAAGCCAAAAATCTTTTGAACCATCCATTTTAGAGCGGCAATAGATTGATAAACGCCAATTGGAGCAAAAGCAGCACATCCAATTTGTTTGAATAACAATATTAATACTGATATCAATCCAATTAATTTGGATATATGTTGAAGTATTTGAAACATACTTTCAGTAAATCCATCAGGGTTAATTAAATTAGTGTTAACTGATTTTCTTAAACCCTTATCTGAAAGCGGAATTTTAAAAACCTCAAGTTTTAATGCCCTGACAAGTCTATTCTTTTCGGTTTTAAAGTAATCATCAAGTGAGCGAAGAATTGCTTCAGCTAAACTAAGACCTATTAGCATACCAAATACTGTTAGAGATACGTAAATATTAGTGTTGGACGCTGGATCAAGCGTTTCCATTAATTGTCTATTTAATATATTACTTGTTAAGAATATCACCTCAAACCCACTGGATACTATTGCACAAATTGCTAGCGGGCGCCACATCATGCGAATAATTGCCTTTAGTGCAAACATATTTTCATTGGTATCATATATAAATTCTTTGTGTGCTCCTTTAATTGTAAAACGTTTAGGAAGTTTCCACAAATCATCCATTGTCAGCTCCCGGACTTTGCTAATTGAAATTAACTTGCGTGCATCTTTATTTCTAACAGACTTGAATCCGTTTTTAATCATTTCACTGGTTTGGGTATCAATGCTGGACATTAGATAGTATCCATAAAGTGACATGAGCATGCACTTAGATAATAATCCACCATTAAATGCTACTGATGATCTGTAAAAACCAACACAGCTTGCTACGAAAAAACATCCACGTCCCAATTGATCATAAAAACCAATGTAGGGTAGCACAATAACAGCAGCTAACTGAAGCCAACTAGCATTATGTCCGGCAAGAATTGCAAACAATACAGCAGCTATACCTACGTTTAGAAAGTTAGTGTTCTTATGCAGTGACACTTTAGATTTACTAAAAACAAGGTAGATAGCAAATAACAATATAAAAATATCGGCTGCATTAAATGCAATATTGCCTGTCGTTGGCAAATAGTTATTACTTAATGATAGTAGTCTCATAGTATAGAAAACATTAAATAATTTGGAGTAATTTAAATTAATGAAGAAAAGAGAAGCTCACTTAAAAACTCTACAATACTTATTCACTTGACAAAATTATTTTTTTGCTGCGGTACTCACTTTCAAAACAATTTCAATCTTTTTAAAATTTATTAATTATGATGTTTCTTTTAATATATTTTGTATAATGCGTTTTTTCTTTTGTCATTTTATAATAATTTTTTACAATAGTATTTTAAAGATACAATATTAAAAAAAATTATTCTACAAAACAAAAAGACTAATATAATATGCAACCATGACTGAGAGTTCTCAAGTCATACTTTAATATTATAAAACAGAAAATCTTAATAGTAAACTAGCTAGTGGGTACTTTATTTTTTTACTGTTATTAACATTTTCCTAAAAAAAGTACATGTTCAAAGTAGTAAGTTATTTTGGCTTGTCACTAGAAATCTGTATTTTAAAATGTAATTGTTTCATTTAATTTTTTGATATTGTATAAGTAAAAAGTTTAATGTATTTTATTGATATTTTCAATATTTTTGAAATACTAACCTCTCTTCTATGTTTGTTTTCCATTTTTTATATGCACATTTTTGATGCTTGAATGCTATTTAGACATACTTGTTAAAGATAGTCTATACAGGCTCAGCTTTTAACTGAGTTTTACATGCTCGTTACTGGCTGCGCATGTGGAACCACGACATTGATACACTTTTTTATGCAGCTGTATATTTTGCGCTGTTATTAATAAAAATAATTAATAAATAACTTGATTATTGAGAAAACATAATTACTAAGTTATTGTATTGAATACTACATTACATATCAAAATCATGTTATAGGCCTCTCAGTATGTCGCCGGAATTTTTCCAAAAAATATATTAATTTAATAATAGTTACCACCCTTTTGAAGTACCATCTGGCAACGTTTAAACCATGTATTAAAACAGGCTTCAAAGTCGTCAGGTGTGAGACAAGCAAGCTCATGTTCCCATGCCTTTTTTACTTGACTAAGATTGGCAAACTTCTTGTCACGCAGCTTGTTCTTGATCCTCGGGAAAAGCCAAAACTCGCATGGTGCAAGGTCAGGAGAGTGGGAGGTGCATTAATAATAGTCATACCTATTTTGTTAATATACTTTATTGTAGACTCTAATCTATGAGCTGGTGCATTATCCTGATGAAAATGAATTTCTGATGGATGTGATTTTAAATAAGCCTTTTGCCACTTCTTGATCATTACTTTAAGATCTTTTTGTAATTATATGGTAGAGTTAACTCAAGAGTTTTTAGTATCAAGGTAGGCATAAACAATCCCAGTCTGTGAGAATAATACAAGAGCAAGGAACTTTCGTGTGTAATTTGATGGTCTGACCTGAGGCTCTGGCTGTAGACCTTTAAACACACACTGTTTAGCCGCTGGTCCTTGCTTAGGTGTGTAAAGATATACATATGATTCATCACATGTGACAATGTTAGATATATAGTCGCTGCAATTTTTTGATATGTTTTGATAATAGAATAGCAAAAATTAAGTTGCTCCTTTTTGTGTGTATCACTAAGCTCATGTGGAATCCATTTACGATAAACCATCCTGAATCCATGTTCCTTCTCCAAAACTGTTTGCATTGTAGTCACTGTGCAGTTGTACATATGACGAGTGAACTTTTGGTCTGCAACTCGCACTAGTTGCTTTAGGTCCCCCACTGCGTGCATCAGCGTATGACGCCAGTTCCAGTACTACAGTGGCAGGCGTATGGAACAGTGGCACCGGCCCATAGCTGAAATGACGCCACTGGTTAGTGGGAGAGGGCATTTCCTCCACCGGTGCATGACCACCGGCCGTTGGGCTACTGATCATCAGCTGCTCCAGCATGGTGTGGATGTCCTCCATCCCTTGCTTAAGGTTCTTAATTTCCTGCTTTGTCTCTGATTCCGCATCCTCTACAGAGGTCGGCGGTTGTGTTTCGGTACTTCCACTACTTTCAGCAACAGCTTGTTTCTCTCGGTCCTGGCCACGGCGGCTGCTACGGCTGGTTTATCCGCATAGGGGCCACCCAATTCTGCGGCTGAATCAGTAGTTTCTTTGTTAGGCGCGATTGAAATGTTTAAAATAAATGTTTTTATGGTTTTTATAAATTTTTAACTGTTTTTGGGTTTTGTTACGGATTGTTTTTAGTTACTAAATGTCATGGGGAAAGGTATCGAAGTGACCGTTAAAACCCCGGAAAAAAGATAATAGAAAAAGGAAATAATAAATAAAGACAGGTTTTAGAGAGTTTGTTCCGCGCGGGATTGTGCGTGGATATGTAGGACTGTCGTCCTGGAAGGCAATGTTGTATAAGCAAGATAAGTGAGCAAGCTAGTGAGTGAGGGAAAGCTTGTAGCGCACAACTTGAGAAGACTTAGACTAGTAGAAGATGTTCTGTTGCTGTAGGATTCACTGAGGTTACTTGCCAATGTACTGGCCATCTCGCGTGTCTTTTATACCATTTCTTTGCTGGATCCACTGCAACAATTTTTCAGCTCTTAGGCATCTCTGAGTCAAATCATTGACAATGGTCACCGGTTTGCCCATTCTTCTAGTGGTCTGTCGCTCCTGGCGAACAAAGCCAGTTCCAGTATCAATGCCATCATGTGGCTCTATTGTGCAGAACTGACAACTGTTTCTCTGAGTTGGCTGACGATTTGGTACTTGTCACATATAAGCTAACTCTTGAACTGTTGTTTGTGGCGAATTTTTAAATGTCTGAATTGTAGCATCTCCATAAAGTGTAGCAATTTCGAGATTTGGACGCCCTGATTTAGGTGCATCCTCGAGCGACTTACAGTTATTTTTAAACCTTCAAATTCAAAAGTAAAATATGTCAAGTGAAGGTGTGTATGTGGGGTATTTAATTTTTAAAATAGAATGGATATCGGTTGCTTTATGGCCAAGATCATACAACAACAAGATCATAGCTTGAATATCTTGTTGGCATAAATTAATTGAGGTCATTATTTTTTATGTTCTAAAAGAATTTTTTAAAATTCAAACATTAATAAAACAAAAATATAATAAGCTATGGCTACCAAAACAATATTTTTTAAAAGCTTACCCCGCACACAATTTGATGCTATATTTGGATTATTTTAAAAATGTTTGTTACTGCGAAATAAGATCATTTAGATTTCTTATTGAGAGGCCTATACAGTATTCATATAAAACTGTTTTTTTTAACATTTCTCATAGCTAAGTGATTGCTCTTTAATACAAATATAAAAAGACATATCTATTTCTATTAAATTGCCTAGTTATTTTTTACACATTATAACTAGAATAAATGTTAAAAGTTTATTTTACAAAAGTTAAAAGTGATTAATCATAACTGTTACTCATAAAGCCTGTACAAGAAAATTTTACTGTTGATAAGTTTTCAGATAAACAGGCATCTATCATAAGCAACAAAACAAGCTGTACTGCAATGTTGCAGATCAAGGTTAAACTATTTTATCTTTTTAACTGACAAAAGAGAGTGAGCAGATCATTGATTTTCTGCAGTATCCAGAATTGTTTCTGTGTTGGGGCAAGCTCAGAAACACAATCAGACTTTCTACTAGTTGACAATACTGTCTTTTGTGTGTACCAATAAGTGTAGCTAGGTTTTTTTAAGAGAAACTTAAACTAAACTCCGTTGTAAATGGATTGCATACTAATCATGCATATTACTGTCACCTTTATATCTGCTACTCCTGGACATACTTTTTAGTAGTTCTAGCCACACTGACCTTCACCACAGTGCCAACAAGACTACTGGCTGTTTACTCACAGATGTTGCGGAAGTTACTTTTTTTCTAATTTTAATCTTAACTCAAATGCACAGCAATTATAACAGTTTTATCATATACTGTTTACTGCTCATAGAAATCCAAACTAAATTCCAATAACTACATTAAGAAGTTCAAAATATATAAACATGTCAAATTATCTTAATACCCTAGCTAGCAACACCACATTGAGCATGTCCACAGCACACATTGCTAACCTGGCAGTCCAGGCAGTGAACATCAAAGCCTATGAAAATAGGCAGTTACTAAACTGGCAGACTAGGTGATACCAGAGCTGAGGGCCAACTTACCAAGTGTAGTGGGACCCAGTCAGAGAATGACAAATGCCTGGCAGCTGTTGAGTGCAGAATTGAAAATGTGTGCATGCTGCTTGAAAAACTGCCGATTGTCAACCCTGGTCTCAGTCACAGGCTGTGTAGCATAACCACTCCTTTATTGGACATAAATGGGCGCCATTTCTGGTACTGTGATGCACAGCTGCATTGCATGCCTGTAACTGAAAGACTGGGGGTGATGTTATCTGCTGATGTGCATCAAGATAATCCCTTACCATCTGTGATGGGTTACAAGCAAGAATGAAGCTCCAAACTTGATGTAATTAACTGCTTTCTAAATTTTAATTTTGCTCTAAGAATACTGGCCACAAAAATATTTTTATTTTATTTAATATGAAGCTATTACTGATGTCTAAAAAAATACAGTTTATCTACAGCCTCTTATGGCTGAACTTTAGATTAGATGGCTGCAAGTTCATGTGATCTTCTTTTGAGACTTTTGGGTAAAATAAGATTACTTTTAGTGCAATTTCTTCTAGACCCTTTTTTTCTCATATTTTAACAAGTATCAGACAATATTTCAACTTGTCAATATCATCTATAATGAAGAGAAGTTTATTTTTTTTTATCTGAAAAAGGTATTTTTCAAGCTTATCCTGTTTGTCCCAACTGTCAGGGACCAACTTGTCAGGATATTAAGCTATACTGGTGTAGGAGCCTAAACTGTAAAAAGTTGACTAGTATTGATAAATACACATTCTTTACAAAAGGATGACTTCTGATTAATCAAGAACTTTTTATTGGATACCTCTGGCTCTCACAGTAAAGCTGGATGACTATCTGGACTCTTACTGGACATAACACTGCCACAATAATATAGTATCTTAAGTGGTACGACTTTTTAGTTTATAATAATTTTAACTACAGT
>JANBSE010000261.1:0-13603 GCA_027578475.1 Coemansia sp. RSA 2607
CGCCTGACACGCGTCACATTCGACGCAGCCGGCAATACCGCTTTGACGTCTACCCAAGTGTTCATCACCCCTTCCACGCACAAACGCACTCCTGCGCTGTTCTTTGACTACGTTGCCTTTTGCATCCGCGAGTTCTTGCACACAAGCAAGCTGGATAACAGTGCTGCCGACGATTTGTCGCAGGGATTTCTGCCACTTGGCATTTCGATTGGGCTGCCAGTGAGTGGAGAGTGCCGTGTTGACGAAGACGCAAAGGAAGATTCGCTTGGGTTGCGAGGCAGTAACGTGGCGCGCAAGCTGTGCGACGCTATAACCCGCAGTCACCTGCCAGTGCGAGTCACGTCGATTACCAACAACACGGTCAGCGCACTCGTTGCTGCTAACCACGCAGACAAGACCACGCAGATTGCCGTGTCGTTCAACCACGGCATCAACGCGGCATACTTTGAGTCCCTTAAAAACGTCGAGTGTCTAGCCAAAAACTCGATGTCTGACACTGTCGCTATCAACACAGAGATTGGCCGTTTCGGCAGCATTAGTAAGCAGAACACGCAAATGCTGCCGCTGACAATGTGGGATAGACGCATTGACCGCGAGTCACGGCACCCGGGTGCAAGGATTCTTGAAAAGCTCGTGGCCGACCAGTACCTGGGCGAGATCGTACGTAACTTGATCACTGATTTTATGGACTGCCAGCTGATCTTTATCTCTGAGTCGTGCGAAGTCAAGCCAATTAGCAAAGAGTACGCGTTTCACACTGCGTACATGGCACCGATCATGGAGGACACTTCGGTTGACCTAGCATCTGTCGAGGCTATCTTTGCAGCCGAGTTTGGAATACATAACACGTGCTACAGCGACCGTTTGGTGGTCCGTCGGCTATGCGAGATTGTTGCCAAGCGAGCGTCGTGTCTAGCAGGTGCCTTGCTGGCATCACTTGTTGAGCATCTCGGAAATGCGGACGTTTCGGTGGCTGTAAGCGGTGTACTGTTCGACGTTAACCAGCGGATATACCAGGACGCTGTGGAAACTATGGAGATGCTGGGCAAAGAGGGATGTTCGGTCTCTGTGGTGTTGCAGGCGAGGTGTGCAGACCTGGTTGGGGCTGCTGTTAATGCAGCCAGTTTTTAGAGGCTAAGGGTTTTTTTGTCTGGGACGATGTGCAACGTCATCGGCTAATCACTGGTGGCGATGACGTCGCTAATGTACCGCGAGAGTTAGCAATAAATGTCTTTTTGACTCTGGACTCTTCGTATCGTTCTCCCCCGCATCCCAAAGAGCAAATATATAGAGACATGTGTTGTCGCCAGTATTGCTTTGTCGTAGCCAACATTTCTTTCATATTTTTTCTTTCCTAAAAATAAAATATAACACAGATAGCGAGAAAAAAAAACAGAGCATAACTATGGTTGACTCAGATTTCACCCCGGTGGCTGGTGCTTGCTCAGCGCAGAACGATCTTCTGCGCTCGATGGCCGACAAGTTTGCTGTAACCGACAATGACCTCCGCTCAGTTGCCGACGAAGTGTACTCAAGCATTGTCAATGGCCTGCAGACTGACGATACTGACAGCAACCCGCACGGCTTGCCGTGTCGCGTGTCGTATGTAAAGTCAGAGATTACGCAGGACATGCGCCAGGCCGAGGGCACCGATCAGATCGCGCTGGGACTGACGATCAACACGTCGTTGGAGCGATTCAAGATTGCAAGCGTACGGCTGCACGGCAACGGGCAGGCCGACGAGGTCAACAAGCAGATTTTCCGCATGGCGCAGGGCGCGTCGGCGTCGCCGGGACAGTTGTTCCAAGAGGCAGCAACGCACGTGGCCGAGTTCATCAACTCGCACAACCTCGATTCTGCAAAGCAGCCCCTGCCTCTGGGTGTTACCATTGATCTGCCGCTGGAGGAGACAAGCAAGCGCGGCGGCCGCGTGGTGTGCAGCACGTCGGCGTGCAACAGAATGTTTGGCAACGTAGACATTGCGCGCAGCCTGGACGACCAGATGACTCGGCAGCATCTGCCGGTGCGCGTCACGGCCACGACCAACTGCTCAATCAGCACTATGGTCGCAGCGCAGCGCCGCTTTGCACACACGTGTGTGGCACTGATTCTCAATCATGGCATCAACGCTGCGTACTACGAGCGTGCGCGCGAAGTGCCCAAGCTACACGGCACGCCACTGGGCGAGTCTGACGCGCTCGTGGCAATCAACACGGAGCTAGCACGCTACGGCGCCGGGTCATCGGCCCTGCGGCCCACCATGTGGGACCACCGCGTCGACCGTGAGTCGACGGACACAGGCGCACACGTGTTTGAGAAACTGGTTGCCGACAAGTACATGGGCGAGATTGTGCGCAATCTGATCACGGATTTCATGGACGCCCGGCTGCTGTTCCCCAAGGACGCTGATGCTACCATGTTCAGCAAGCCGTACTCGTTCTTTACGTCTTACATGACTATCATGGAGGACACGTCAGAGGACCTGCATGAGGTTGGTGGACTTTTGAATGCCGGGTTCAATGTGCAGGCATCGGCCGTCGACCGCCAGATCGTCGCCACGCTCTGCAGAATTGTCGCCATGCGTGCTGCCCGCTTGGTCGGAGCTGCTGTTGCTGGCATTGTGCGCCGTGCGGCAGAGGCAACTGGCAAGCCCGCAGTTGTATCTATCAGCGGCCAGCTGACCGAGATGAACCAGCCATATGTGCGCTGCACCGTGGAAACAGCAAAGCGACTGGCGCTGGCCATGCAGCTTGACGAGCCCTCGTTCAACGTGCTGGGCGAGGACGGGTACACTGTGGGCGCAGCGCTCGCGTCGCTAAGCAAGTAGTTTGTGGTTTTTTATTTAGTTTTATATGTTCTATTCGCGTTAAAGCCAAACTTGAGAAAGCATCGTAGAAATGTTGACTGCGATATTAAAAGAAGTTGAGACCTACAAAACTTAGAATTGTTATGTATAAATAGCCAAAGAATTTAGACTTGTAATGATAGAACAGGTTTCTTTATAGACGCTACCTAATGAGTTAATGCCATGCCGACAAGCTTAAAGCTGAATTGAGCATATGCTATCACACTCGGATTCAAATAGCCGGAACTTGTTCAAGGCGTATAGCATCGAATGAATGCTACTTGATTAAGAGGTATTTAACAGACAGAGGCCTGCTCTTTTGGAAGACTACCTCAACCGCAATCAAAGAACATATTCATAATCTGCTCAAAACCCAGTTTTTTTTTTCTATTTGCGCCACACTTTGACCATCCCGTCTACATCGCCGGTAATAATGCTCGAGCCACGCATGTGCAGCCGCGTAACATCTGCACCGCCCGCAGCATACGCCACCTGCTGCATCGACCCGGGCCAGTACCTGTACACGCAGGCATCAGATGCCGCGACCCAACACTCAGCAGGCTGCGCAGTGCCGAGCTGCACGCACGTGACAGGTCTCTCAAACCGCACCTTCTGTCGCACAGTGCCCATACGCAGATCCCACACAACCGCCAGTCCGTCCAGTGAACCCGTAACCACCGTCTGCTCGTCAAACTGCAAAGACGTGATAGGTGCAGTGTGAGCAAACATCTGTCGGTGGCGTTGTGCCGTACGCAGGTCCCACAGCCGCAGCGCACCGTCCGCCGTCCCCGTTGCCAGCGCCGGTCCGCACACTTGCAATGCGCCGATGTGTCCGCCGTCGCCCAACTGCGTGCCCCGCGGCATGTCCAGCCGGTCAATTGTATGGCTCGACCGCGCACTCCATGCTAGATCGATCGTCTGCCGCACGGCGCCGGTGGCCACGTCCCACTCGCGCACCGTGCGGTCTGCGCTGCCCGTGACCAGCAAGCCCCCCTCTGTCTGCATACACGTGACAGCGTCACTATGGCCAACAAACGCCGTCTCGCAGCACAGCTCCAGCGGCGCCAGCGCCCGGCAGATCGTCGGCGTCACCGGCGGCGTCGTTGACTGCTCGGTCAGCTCCCACCGCCCCACTTCTTCTCCTTTGGAACGATTGGCAGGAAAATACTGCGGCAGCATGTGCCGGTCGGATGCTTGCGGCTGCACAGAGTCAAGCAACGCCAGATCCCACATGCGCACACGACTGTCATTGGACGCTGTCAACAGAAAGCGGTCGTAGAACTGCACGGCACGCACAGTGTCGGTGTGCCCGGCAATTGTGTACAGGCACTTGGTGTCCCACACGCGCACGTGGGTGTCCACAGAGCCTGAAGCAACTAGACCGAGCACCGGGTCATGCGCCAGCGCTGTTATAGCTCCGTAGTGCCCGCAGAGCGTGCGTTCAAGTCGCAGCCGCGGCTGGTCTTCGGGCTCCCATGCATCGGCAGAGCCTTCCGAGCTTACATCCTCGACTTCCGCAACCTGCTCACCCTGAACCTCCTCTTCTTCTTCCTCATCCTCTGCATCAAATTGTGCAAGCTGCCGGTCAACCATGTGCTGTTCTTTGGCTATGCGCGCGATGCGTCCGTCCACGCGTGCCAGCCGCTCGACTGCCTTGCGTCTTTCGTCCTCCAGCCGTCCAAGAGCCTCGCCAAGCTCTACGTGCCTCTCAAGCAGCAACGTCCTCCGCATATCCCCTTGCACCCGGTTCAGAAGCGCGTTGAACTCATCAGCACTCATTGCCAGCCCCTCTCCCTCCTGTTCTTTTTCATTTTCTTCATCAGCGGTTGTGTATTTGTCGTCGTTGTTGTGGTGGTGGAGGGCCAGAGCGAAGCCAGAGAGCAGCGAGGGCTGTGTGGTCAACGCAGGCGTAGTGAGAAGATGTGCAGGTGGTCGTGGAGGTGCGATACCGCGGTTGCTGCGCAGCAGTCGGGTTAACAGGCCGTTGCTGCTGCCCAACAGAATGCGGCTGACCATCCGCACCAGGAACCCCGACGAGTCGCCGTACAAAGCATCTTCCTCCGTATCGCTGCTGCTACCGGTGCCTTCCGCAGCGACGGCCTTACGCCTCATTGTTGCTATGAAATGTGTGAATTGGAAAAAGTATAGAGACAACAAGCAGCGCAAGGCGTTAGTAACCCTCACCCATTCATTTTATCCGTGATCCTGGGAAACTGCTTTCTTCTCTTGCTGATTACCGTCACTCTTTCTACATGCCGGTCCCATTCACTTGATCTGATCTCCCCTTTCTACCCCCCACTGCACCAAAAATTTCTTCAACTCGGACCACTGACTGCAAAATGGACCCGCTACCGCGCGCTGCCGTCGCCTTCACCGGCGGAAAGGACTCAATCCTGGCCCTGCACCTTGTGACCGCCGCCTTCAACCACCATCTGCCATCAACTGAGCAGCTGACCCCCGTAATCCTCGTGTCATTCCAGCCGCGGGACTCACCGGAAAACTTCAAAGCGCACTCGCAGCCCTGGACCCGCCTGCTCGCGCAATCACTCGGTCTGCCCTTAATCACCAAGCACATCGCCGCGCCCTTCGCGCAATCCTACCATACAGCCATCAAGGAGCTGCACAGCGACCACCAGGTGACCCGTCTGGTGACCGGCGACATCCTGGATATCGGCGAGGGCTTCATGGACCGTGCTTCAGAAAACACAGGCGTGGAGCTGGTGCGCCCGCTGTGGAATCTACCGCGCACCCAAGTGCTCGACCTGCTGGCAGCCCTGCGTATCGAGTATATTGTGACACTAACGCATCTTGAGAAAATTCCCCAGGCGGTTTCCAACAAGTTGCTTGGGAAGCCGATTACCAGGGAATATTTGCTTGAACAGTTTGACTGGTATGATGCAGAGTATGCTACTGATGTCAGGAACTCGGTGGATTGGGCTGGCGAGTATGGCGAGATGCATTCAATGGTAGTGGATTGCCCCATGTTCAGCTGCAGGGTCGTTCACAGTGGCTCGCAGACTGCCGTCCAGGTGACACCATATGGCTCATACTGCTACCTGGTTCCCGATGCTATCAACATGCTGCCCAAAGATGTCTCTGCGCAACCCCCTCATGCAGAACTTTTCCTCGCACCCCGCCATTCATAGTAATATTCTTCTTTCATTGCCCAATGCCAAGCCAAATACGTCACACACATCCCCAATTCAGGCTCCGCAGTACTAAAAAAACACACTGGCAAATGTCATATAGCAAATATGAATAAAACTATCATAAATGACCTACATCCCCTTGCCAAAAATTTTTTGTTCAAGTGAGATATAAATAATTTCTTTTTTCGACGCCTCGCAATTTGCGTTTACCACTGCTCTTCAATGCATGGAGCAACGCGGAGCGTGCGGGATTGTAAACCAGTGGTGGGATGATATGAGAAGCATATCATCTGAGCGCATGAGACCCGATGTTCGCCCCCGTATATATACACCTCTGCTTCCTATATTTCTCACCCTCGCTCAGTAGTTCTGCTTCAAGCAGTGCCTTTTGCTCTTACCCTCGGGGAGGCTCAATACCGTTTTATAAAGACAACAATCAAATAAAGCACATCATTTTGCTTTGTCTTGCAATAGGCGCCTCGTTGCTGTAACAGCCAGATACAAAACAAGACGACTTTAATAAAGTTCACTAGATACCTGCTAGCATTAATATTTCACTTTTAAATACACATGCCTACGTGCCGCCTCCTAATCTAATTTCCATTGTGGTTACCCTTTACTTTTTCGACATATAGTTAAAAATACTGGCGAAAAAGTATTGGATGATGCAAATGGTCGACATTCCGATATTTTCCATATATTACAAATGTCATAATTATCTTGCATGCACATTCCGATCGTTCCTATCGATATTGTCATACATTACATCGTCAGTACAGTCACTACTATTGCTCACGCCGCCAAAAGTGAAAAGGTGAAAAAGTGAAAAAGGTGAGTGACATTTCATTCTCCTATTTCTCTTTCTTTTTCTTCTTTCTGTATAGTCTTTTTTTCTCTCACTATAATTACTGTCAATTAATATTTGAATACTATTTATATATTATATTTATTCTCTATAATATCTACTGTAATTTAATGCCAGTCTAAACCCGCGATTGTCGTCCACTTTCTTCAACAAAACTACTCTAGTCTAATAGTAGGTTCTCATTTCATTCTTTAATTATACTTTATAAACACTATTATTTTTTATATACATAAAGCACAAACGTAAATGTCATATAGATGCACCTTTAACATAAAACCAACACTAAAGTACCGTCCATAGAACACTTATAATACAATTTTAGTACCTATACAGAAAGCACTTATAGAATAGAAAAAATACACACGTATTTTTGTGCACTCGTACACATATTCAAAATATCATATAAAACTGCCGAGCTATGGTGGATGACAACCCTAGCAACAGCACTGCCAACATCGCACTATTCATAATCCAGATAATCTCGGCTGCATCCGGGTTTGTGATAGCCGCCAGTTGTCTGTACCTGCGGAAATGGCATCCTCCGATAGCCTACACAGCTGCCTTTCACATCAGTTTTTGGATTGGCGTCCAGGCAATGATTACACACTCGGCTTCGGCAATATCCGTGCGACTTCCTGACTCCCCAATCGACGTTCAGCACAGCAAGCCTCTTGTACGTTTCCTCGTCTGGGCGCAGTTTGCCATGCCCCTCTGGTTTGTCTTTCTCAACGCTGCTATTGCCACAGACCTGCTCTTGTCGCAACTCCTGCGCGTCAACGTTGTTAAGCTGCAAGCTGTCCACAAGTGGTACCTACCAGTTGCTACTACCATGGCGTTTACGCTTGCCCTGCCGCTGCTAATTTACCACTCGGAATATCAGCTTAAAGCCAATGTGTTCTCCGTGCAGTTTCCAAGCGCCCTTTCGGTCACGCTCTACTATATACTGGCCTTTGACATATGGATTGCTATTGGCATTATCTACTGCTTTGTCATTGTAAGCTCAGTGGTTGCCGTCATAGTAATCAAATTGCGCAAAAGGCGTGCTGCGTTGAGCAGGCAGAACACTAACCGCATGGAAAGTGCATGGTTATCGCATCCCCCAACTGCAGAGGACAAAAGTGCTGTACAATTGAATCCAACCCGTTTAAAGGACCTTGCAGACAGAAACGTGCCTTCACATCTTGCTGCTGCGTATGTGAAGGATACAAACAGAACAGAGCCTAACAACACCAACAATGAGCCTGACTCTGACACAAACGACGACAGTTGCAGCAATCCTAACAATGTTTACATTGACCCGACGCAAGTCAGCACATTCAGTCACTCTCAGAAGCTGGATTTCTCGCCGCTAAAACTAAAGTCAATGGAACACCTCGGTTCTTTTGGACATGATGAACGTGAGGGTAGAAGCGTAGCGTATGTCAATCCCAGCGATACGCTCATGTCTGGAATAACCATCAGCGACGAAGCCATTGCAGACTTAGGAAAAAGCGACAGCAGCAGAAGGTCAGAAAAATCCAATGCAGGATTTAGGAAAGACTCGGAGATCTCGCAAATTAGTTCCAGTAGTACGCGTTCAAGCACAGACAATCCACTACAAATGTCTCCGGCTACTGACCAGGTTAAGTTTATGTCAACAGATAACCTAGCTAAAAACAGCCAACCTATTCAACTATCTTCAGACAATCGAATTTCCATTAAAGACACAGTATTCCGGGCCGGTCGCCCATTGCTGCGGTTGACAAGCCTTCCATCGCTGTTCACTCTACGAAGCAGCAACAGATCAACATTTACGTCCAGCTCCAGCAACTCGCAGTTCCGAATCCCAACACTTGCTCTTGTGCGTCTGCTTCTGTATCCTCTAATCCCGATTCTCTCGTTTACACTTATGTGCGTCGTCCGCTGGGTATGGTTCCGCTCAATAATGCCGTCGCGATGGGAGGTTCTAAATGTTGTTTCGGGCATTTTGCGTGCGTTAGAAGGATTTCTTTGTCTGATCGTCTTCTTGCTTAACCCAGCACTCAACCGGTCGTTCCGAGAAATCCGCAAAAGAAACACGCCTCTATTTGACCCGTAAACACTTCACTGATATCCAACTTTTTCTCTGTACATTTGATATAATTCAATTAATTCTCTTTTAAACCTAAAAATCGTCGTCGATTTCGAGATAGTTTTTGTTTACATCGCCATCATTCGTGCCTTCGCTATTACCGTTGTTATTGCTGACATTGTCGTCCTCCTCCTCCTCTTCATCATCATCGTCGTCTTCAATGTTGTCCATGTCAAATGGCCACCAGTATTTTCCACGACGCTCAACAACAGCAACACATCGCCGACCCTTGCGACCATTGACTGCAAGCACAGTTGGCGTTTTAAGCGAGGCTTGACTAACTTCCAAAAGACTTTCAAATGCCAATAAGCTCTGTTCGGATTCCTAAATCGAAAATTTGTAAATAGATTAGCATAACTGCGGTTATTAATAGACTGCTCATTGCACGAGTGTGTGCCACCAATAATTGTACTTACTCTCGGCTTCTCTAAAGCGCCAATATCAATATACTTTATAGAACGGTAGTCAACAGTGCCAAGAAATGGCGAGCCGCAGCCATCAACCGTAAATAGAATACCAAGACGATTGTCGTCAAAGAACTTTATGTCTGCGACGCTTATCGGCACACTCTGTCCACTGGACTTGCTAGTTTTTACAGAAAGCCTAATATTCGACAATCTTTGTGTACCATTTCCTGCTACAGACGACAAAGACGAGTCTGAAATGTCAGAAATGCACAAAATCTCGAGTTTACTAGCATCGCTTTGAGATGCTGCCACAACAGTCGCCATGTAAATCTCGCAGCCACCATTAGGCATTGAAACCATATGTGTATCTGTGATCTGGTCGATATCTTCTGCGGACTCTACAGACTGCGCTGGATATACGATAGTTGGCTCAAGATCCCATGAGGAGCTTTCGCCCAGCATTTGGGATGGCCACTCAAGTGCGCGTAACACCAGCGCATTTACCTCTGCAAGAGCCTCTATGCAGGTAGGAGCAATATTTGCAGTGTCAGAACTACCGGCAGCAGAGTCAAGTAAATCTTGTGAGTGAAAGACATACTTAAACTGTTTGCTACTGCTAGCTAATGGTGGCTGGTTGGTGTCGCTTGTCAATGGGACGCTGGACGAACCAATACCATTTAGGTTGGCCCGATCGGAAAGCAAATCAAAGTATGACTGAACAAATGCGCGCCTGTTTTCTATATTTCCCTGATCTTCTGCTATCGCCAATATGCTTTCAACTCCATTTGGATTCGGTAATTCCTCGGAAAACTCGCTTGCTCGCCGTCTAGAGAAGGCAGATCGAATAAATCCGAGCAAGAGTCGGTAGTTGATGTCTGGACGAACTGGACGTGACCCATCGTCGCCGTCAGTGTCCTCATGACCATCGTTGGCATTTCTGCGAGGCCCGTCGTTTTGCCACTGCAGGTCATCAATACAAAATAGAGCCCAGTCGGAAAATTCTTGATTCTCGCTCTGTTCGTCGCGTATTTGAGTCATACATTCGTCCATTCGACCATAGACCCACCCGAGAATTGCAATCACCCGAGCAATACAGTCTCTGCTTATAGTAGCGCCTGCGTCTCCACTATCCAAGCCTGGTTTGCTTTCTGATGCAATTGAATCAAGTAGACGAGCAGAGGCAAGGATACTGCGTTCAATTGCCGGCAGTGCATTTTGGTAGATAAGTCTGACTATAGCAACAGCGCCAAGTCTGCTGGCATTCTCCCAGCTTGTTATCTTTGTAGACTTGATCTTGGCCAGCAAAAACTGCGCAGTGGATTCGCTGGCACGACCAGTGACTGCCAATCGCACCATTTCCGCCTCAGGGCTAGTAACCTCGTCAACTCCATGGTCTTGAAGTATGCTTTCGAGTACTTTCTTTAGCGACGCGCGCGAAGCACTGGATTCGCGCGCCTCAATTTCCGTGATGATTGTAGAAATCGTGTTTTCGAGATAAAGCATCAGTCCAGACAGCCTAGCTGAAAGTGCTGCCAGACTAAGCAGAAGTGGGGACGGTGGTGAATTTTTTCTGCTCAAAATCGGTGTGTCCAGTTTGAACACCATCGTTTGCGATTGTGACGTGTTGGTGTGAACCGAAAAAGCGACGTACAATCTAGAGATATCTGCGTTAAAATGAGCACTGACTGTTCTATACTTTGATAGAGTAGCTTTGTCAGATGGAAATGCGCTTTCTGGAATACGGACAACGGGCAACGCAAAAATACCACCAAGACTGACCCACACCGACCCCGTTTCTGTGGTCACCACTATAACCGATAGTGCTTCATCGCTTGGATTAATGTTGTCTGGTGCTGATTTGCTCTTGTCGAACGAGCTGAGTGTTGGCAGATAAAACTCTAGCGGAAGATTCTTCTCATTCAAATCCTTCTGAAGTGAGCCATTCGCCGAGCCAGTGCAAGCAAGCCACTGCATGTCAACAACTCTCTGGGTGCTGGATATTCCAATGGTCGATTTGTGAACTATATCACCGCGCGCAGGGTCCCGATGAACAATCTGACCATTTGCGTGTAAAACGGCAATCCGCGATCCGGTTGGGTGCCAAGCAATTGCACGTATGAGCAAAGGGTCGACAGATTCCTTGCTCCCAGAATCGGTGGAAACAGGCTTTTGTATGCTCTCACTTAGTGCGTGTCTCCAGATAGTCTGTCCGCCGCTAAGACGCAGCATCCTAAGTGCTCTCTGTTCAGGGACAGCAAGTATGTCTATTGCCGGGTTCCACTGTGGCGCTACATAGTCGACATCATAGCCAGGCTTATTCTGAGCCGATCCACCGGTGCGCAAACTGAATGTGGTTTTACTAGAGAGTGACTTGAAGCCATTGTATGCATACTGTGTACCGCTACTATCAAGTAAAAAATGCGACATGTTCACCAAGCTTTAATATGCGAAAAAGGTCAAAGACATACGACAGTCGACAAAATGCCTGATGTTATAAAATATAATTACAATCACAATTGCAGATTTATTATGGATTGCCAGTTTTGCACATTATTTATAAAAAAGGCATCTACAAAACAACGCCATCTGCTTCCGGCAGCAAGTCCTTGGAGACTGATTCAGTATGCAAGTTGGTACTGAACGTGTCAATCTTGTAGTATACAACAGTAGAATCGTTTTCTACAATAGCCAAGTGAATGCCTGTGGTCTTGTATGGAAACGCGTATTTTTGGGAATGCTGTACAAGATCTGAGAGCTGAGATACAGAAATATTTTCGTCAGCATTCACTGGAATAAACAATTGGTATGTGGTCGGCATGTCGTCAGCAACTTTATCCTTACAGATAATGGCTGGGACATCTATTTCCAAAAGGGTGGACGCTTTTGCACTTTGGTTGTGCTGACCTATTTACCAATAAATGGTTAGAAAATTTTAATATCTGGAAAACAAAAAATTGCAAATAAGCAAACACAATGAAATGACACTTGTATATTTACCATATTTAATATCTAGATATGCTTGAAATATTGCTCGAGCTTTTCGTGAATACTTTTTGCAAATATCTGCAACCTCGTTGTACTAGCGTATATTGAAGAGAACATTATTCAGTTAGAGATATTGTTAAATTGTTGTCTGTAACTCTGTAGATAAAATATCTTACTTTTGGATGACTATTCATAGCTATAATACTGAGATATAATGAAGTGTTTGAACAAATATTAAAACAAAATCGGTCGGGCTGGATAATATTAAATTGCTCACATTTATACAAGTATGGTTTTATCCATTGTTTAAAACCAAAATTTGCAGTTACAAGTAAATTGCAATGGAAAATTATTTTGTGTGAAATAATTCACTGGTTAACTGTTTCACGGGAAATAAACTGCAAAAAGTTGATTAAAAATTTACATTTAAACTTGAGGTTGACAAAACAAGCTGAAAGCGCATTATAATTTATTGGGATGGTGCAATACATAATGAGGATTTTAACGTTATTTGGAGCTGTTTCCTGTTATACTTTTTAATAATATTATATGTTAATTAATATTATTAACCGAGTATATGATTATTGTCTCAAAATTTTCCTACTATATTACGCATAATGGTATGAAACAGACATTTTCTAGAGTTTATACAGTACTTTATTATACTTTGAGCTAGCTTTTATTTAACAACTTGATATATTGGTAGTTCAAAATGACAAGCCAATGCTGTTTCAATTCTAAGTAGACATATTCAGTTGTAGATAATACTTGCTGGCAAGTTGAAGAACAGATGTAGATTCGTGCCATTTTTTGCACCTTCGTGATTTGATTGTGGATCAACTTGGCCAAGATTAAAAAAAATCGAGATCGGCTGCAGTATCAAAAAATATATTTTTCTTGTTCCACTTGTTAACATACATTTCACTCCAACTCCTTCGTATAGACATATAACAGTTTTTTCTCCTTAAAATGGGGCTTTCCTCGACAAATGCAAACAATGTCAAGGTGTACACAGTCTCAGGCAGCAGCCTCTCGCGCAAGCTTCCCGACTGGCTAGCACGCCGCAAGCGGCGCGAGCTGCAAAAAGACATCGAATGGACGTCGCGCGTCGAGCTGCTGCAGGACTTTGAGTTCCCCGAAGCGTCAATGCGCATAAAAACCACACCAGACGGCAACTTTTGCATGGCCACAGGCGTATACAAGCCGCAAATCCGCGTGTTCGAGTTTGCCGATCTGTCGATG
>JANBSE010000262.1:0-13580 GCA_027578475.1 Coemansia sp. RSA 2607
GGTGCAACTATCGAAATCACTGCTGACACGCCTCGCTTCTCCATTTTCCTATTTATCCATTTAATCTCACAATATATTGTTTATTTTGTCTCTGTGGCATCCCACCTTATCGTTAATAAACATACAAAACAGATAATGTTTGACGACATCTCGCGTGGATATTTGCCCAGCAACTACTACAGCGACCGGCTGGTGTACAAGCGACGAGCGCCGCTACTGGAGGCATCGCGGTACCCAAACAAGATCGAGGTCAGCAGCACGCGCAGCTACGCCATAGTGGTGCACAAAACCGGCGCCCGGCTCAAAGACGCGTTTGCATGGATGGCAACGCACCCGTACATCATGGTGCTGCACACAGAGGCAGGCGGCGTTGTAGCCGTTGAGGCTTACGAGAGCCCGCAGCAGCGCAGCTACGCAATGGTCATACTGCGCGCAGCCACGGCGGAGGACCAACACACGGCGCATATAATGCAGCCGCATGGCGAGTCGCGACGTTCAGGTGCGTGTCCGGCGCCGGTTACCGGGCTGCTGATCCGCCCTGGGGTCAACATGCAGGCAGTCTGGCTGTGGCTCGCACGCAACCACGGGCACCTGGCTCGGCTGGTCGACGCGCCACTACCACAGTCGTTTATACCCTCGGTAGCAGCAGTGCACGTGCGGCGAGGGCCGTCACGCGAATCGCTCGACTCGGTGTTACCACGATACGAGCCGCCACCACCGTCGCTGCACTGCTCGGCCGAGTACCGCGATGAGGGCGTCGGCTGGGCTTCCAGCCCGCCAGACTACGGCGAAGTAGCCGCAGACACACCGTACGGCCGGTCATTCGCGCACACTGCATCATCCGAGCCACGCACGTTCACACGCACGTTCACACGCTCAATGCCAGCGCTCAGCGAGCCGCCGTCAGAACCCATCGACACGCACGCTGAACCCGAAACACCCGCACCCGCCGTGCGCATCGCCGAGCAAACGGCGCCTGTGGAAGCGAGCCGCCAGCCAAACACAAATGCCACGGCGCCGGTGTTGCGCTCGCTGCAAGTGCATATGCGGCGCTCGCGGCTTGCTGCACGCACGGCGCCCGAGTACTCTGCACGAAGGAGGTCCGGCGGCTGGCTGGCGCGGCTGCTGTCGACGGTGCTTGACTGATTGATTGGATGATTGATTGATTGATTGAGCAGATACACGAGAAAAAGAAAAAGGAATGAGAAAAGAAGGAAAAAGGAAAAAAGGCCTTAGTGCTGCTCAGGCTGCGTGCCTGTGGGCCACCGGCGAGCCACACGCATCCTCTGCTGCTGCTGCTGGATGTTTGCCTGGTGCATCCACAGCAGCATATACGACTGCATGGCCTGCGCCTGCGTCTGACCGAACCTTGTGCGGTGCACCGGGAACGCGCCCTGGAACTGGCCGGGCAGCAGCGCCAGGGGGTACTTTTCAGCCTCCCCAGGCACCTGCCCAACCTCGCCGGTGAAAGCCACGACATTGTCGACAAGCGCCAGGCCGGCGCGCCGCAGCCGCCGGTCCTCTGCGTCGTCGACGCGCTCGGCACGTGCCTGCGTCGGCTGCATGCCCAGGGGTACCTGGCGCAGCCCCGTGTGCGGGTCCACCCACGTGCCGCCGTTGTCCTCGCGCCACACGCGAACCGCCGCGTTGAACTCGCGAGCACTACGCGCTGACGCGTACGCCAGCGGCCCAAACGCGTCACCTTTGCCGTCGTCAGCAGCAGTCACTGGCTGCTGCTGCTGGGCGAGCCGGCTGCTGGAAGACGCCGTGCGGGGCCAGGATGCCGCCAGGCTGTGCACAAGCGGCAGCCCGTCGAGGAACCCGCGGTCGTCGGAAAAATGCGCCTTGTGCGTCGCCACCGCCGCGCCAAACGCCATCTCGGCCGTGGCCGCCGACCTCGCCCGCTGGAACACCAGCCGTCCGGCGCCACCGCCCGCCGACTCGCCCGCCGCCGGCACCAGCCCGGCCGCATGCCTCGCATCGTCCGCCGCCCGGTGCTGCGTCTCCAGCGCCGCCCAGCCGCCGACCACCGTGTTGATCGGGAGCACCGGCATATCCGGCGCATGCAGCGCGTCGCCAGCCACCGGCGAGCGCAGCGGCGTGTTGGCGCGACGCGCCTTACGCGTCGACCCAGGCGTCATGCCGGCCGCCTGCGCCGCCTGCAGCTCGCGGTACACGCTCATGTTGGCCACCAGCGTGCCCTCCGGGTACCGCGCCTCGCGTCTTGCCGCCGCCTCCCAGTAATCGTCCGTGATGTACCGTCCGTCGCGCACAAGCCGCGCGCCGAACTCGCGGAACGCCGTGCGCGCCGTCACCATGCGGATCGTCCGGAACCGCGTCACCTTGGGAATCAGCCGCTGCTCCGCCAGCATGTCGCGCTCCTCCTGCGTCGTCTCCACGTGCCGCATCCGCGGGTGCTGCTTGAACAGCATGTACGAGTCGCGGGCGCCCGTGAACCGGCAGCAGTCCATCGTCAGGATGTACTGCCGCCGCGTGTTGCGACGGAACGGCGACTGCACCACCGGGCAGATGAACTCGCGCCCGCCAAGCAGCCGTCCGTCGCAATCGATTTTAAGCTCGCCTGCCGGGTCCGTCTCCGAGTCCGCCTCCGCGTCCGAGTCAGCATCCGACGCGTCAGCCGTGCCAGCGCCCTCGTCAGCCGCGCTCTCGTCGGCCTGGCTCAGCTCCGCTACGCGCTGCGCCTGCACGTGCTTTGGAGGCCGCCCGCGCTTGCCTGGCCGCCACTTGGACGGAGTGCCGCTATCGTCTTCTTTAGCATCTTCGTCAATGTTATCAGCCTCGTTATCTTCATTGTCACTAGCCGCCGTCGCTGCCAGCGAGCGCCGCCCAGCTTTGCGCTTATTGCCTGAGCCGCTGCCGCTGCCGCCAGCCGAGCCCTTGCGCTTAAGCGCACTGCGCCGCCGGCCCTCAGTTTCATCACTCTGCTCTCCAGCCTCAAGACGCCCGCTAAATACCTGCGCACGAATAGCCCTAGCTGCCCCCGTCAGCAGCTCGTCGACACCGTCTGACTCGCCTGCCTCTGAGCCGCTCTCAGCTTGCGCTTCCTCCTCCTCCTCGTGTTCGCGCTCTGCTGAAGCCTGAGTAATCCGCCGCGAACTACGCCGTACTGCTTGTTGCTTCTTACTTTGTTTAGATTTTGGTATTTCCGACCCTGCTGGTGTTGACAGCGATGACAACGGCGACGTCGACTCGCCAGTCCACTCGCCTCGTGTGGTTGCTGCCTTTGAGCTGCGTCGCATAGTCGGCATTTACTAATACTATGTAAGATGAAGTTGATGACAGCTAGTATTGAACAAATGCAAGAAAAAAAGTTGTAATTTATCAAATGTGGGGTGTTGGAAAAAACCACTCTTGCTTTACGCGTTTTGCGGCTGTCTCACAGCATAATTTAATTTCACATTTTGCTGATCAAGTCATTTAATCGGGATTATGCAATCAAGATTTCAATTATTTAGACTGATTGTTGAAAAACAGAGTTTATTGTTACAAACGTCTTTAGTAGACATTTTTTGGACATAGAAATCTAATTAATTATAGAGAAACAAGATTATATCTCAGTTTGTATCAATAGGCAAGTAAAAATGGTATTTCATCGGGTTTTAAAAACAATACTCTAATACTAAAGTGTAAAATTAACTGCAGAAAAATGTAAAAATATTAATTATAATTTAACAATAGTAATTAAATTTTTTTTTAGTAAATATTAAGTATTTTAACGAATAAATAAACATTTTTACGTAATTCCAACAAATATTAGCAGTCAAGCATAAATGTATATTAAAAATTTTAATATTAAATTTTATTAATAAAATGATAAAATATATTAAATAAAACAAATTATTAATAATGATATAAATTTTTTTAAAAGAAAAACAATATTAAAAATTGTTTGTAAATTAAAATTTGAAAATTTAATAAAAAAATTGTATCAAAAGAAGTATGACAATAATTTTTCAAAATACATTTTTTTACCATTCAGACACCAATAAATATTTAAACAAACTTTTCTTACAATTTTCTTATATTTAAAAATATTGTCATCAATATATAAAATAACTACTACAATATCTTTAACTATAACAATAATTTTCTGTAGTGAGACACTATTTTATGTATAAAATGTCTCATTCTAATAATACTGTAAAGTATAAAGATATTACAGCAGCCTATTCAAAAGTTACCAATGATTTTCTTACATTCAGGTTTAAAACATTCAATTTCGGTTACAACCTTACTGAATATCTTAAATTAAATCTAAGAAGAGAGATTATAACAAACATAGTAGACGTTGTTAGTAAATACAAAATTGAAAATTTAGATTTTTGTGATACAAGCTTTGAAACAAAATAATCATTTTTTTGTAACATTCTAAAAAAGTTTAAGCGAGAAACATATCCTGAACCACACAAAATAATAATATTAAGCGCTTTTACTAACACTTTGTTATCAAATGGTATGGAATATAAAACATTAACTGATATAGTTTCAACAATATTTAGTAGTGCAAAAGACAGCAACGCATCCTATTTAACATGCCAACATAAAATTATTACTTTGATAAAAAAGAAAATATTTACAGGAAAATATAATATTCACGCTAGCAATATATTTAATCTTGTTATTAATGCTGAACTTTTTTATATTAGCAACAGAGTAATTTATAACATTAATTTTTTCTATTCAAAATTGATCGACAACTACAATACAAATTTGGATGAAATAATGTTTGATTTTGCATGTGTGGAAATTGTTGAACCAATGAAAATGTTTAGAACGTTGTTTGATATTAGCATAATAAATGCTGATTCTCCTATATATAAGCATTTAACACTAGGTGTGCAGTTTAGCAATATAATAACAGCTAAAATTATCTTTATTTCACAGTCACTAATAAAAATTAGAGAAGAGGAATGCAATCTTATAACAACTCAAGATTATTTCAATTGGACAACAGAAAAACTAAATAAGTTAATCTTCACTAAAAAAATATTGGTATGTATGACTTTGTAAGTATTATATGAATTAATATTATTGCAAACGTAATTAAAAAACATAATATTTGGGTTAAACATATTAGCATAGATTATAAAAGAGTAAAAGAAATTTTAATGACTTGTAGCTAATGTTTCGTAATGATATTTTTATAACAATATGTTTAACAACCAAGATAATCACAAAAATTAAAACAAATTACTTTTTTATATTCTGTTGGATAAATGCAAGATAGAAGGCTGGCAAAAAGATTGGAGAAACAAAACATAAACAATTAAATATCTCACAATATTTCTTTAACTATTTTTAACATACATACAGTGGCAGGTAAAAGTGTAACAATGTTTTTGACATTTGACTTTGAGGAGTAATATCTCAGCAAGTAGTCAAATTAATAATAGGTGGCTAATCTTATTTGAAAGCCCTTTTGTGATGGTACAATTTGCAAATAGTATCACATGTTTAGCTTAATTAATTAGAAAGTTATGGGCATTTGAAAATCACTTCAGCATTGATACACGTTTTCCTGCTGTTTTTAAAAAAAATATAATAAATTAAAGTTATTAAATCCTAAATTAAATGCTTTTTGTTAAAACTAATTTGTGAGTAACAGTTAGACCCATTGCCTGTTACTATTTGACATTTTTCTCCGAGATTGAGTATTGTGTTACTGCATTTCTTACCCAATGTTTTATCACACCAATAGGCAGTCACATGTCATAGCACTTGCTGAAATGCTCGACCATAACTCACATGTCTTTTAAAATTTTCAGTTATAGAATCAGTGCAGGCTACCCCTCAATTTTAAATGACTGCTCAGTTTGCCATTCCTGAAGTAATTTTGTGCTATGCTTATTGTTACAATTCTGAAATACGACATTTAATTAATTCCAATTTCATAATCAGTTGATTAAAAATTAAGATTATCTTATAAATTGTTTATCTGGTGATGCTGGTTGTGTGAGTTTTTGTTTTACTTAATTTAATCACTTCTCTTAACAGTAATGCAGCTTCTAAGTTTGATGCTTTTATAACTATCCAAAACTGGTTTTCTAACATAGCACTGTTGACCTTTCCCATTATCATTTTTCTAGCTCTCACAGTACTTAAACAATCTTAGTAGACTAATATTAATATTATAAAACAATTAGACTATTTCTAGCTATCCAGAATTCAGCACTTGTTTACATTTGTTTAGTCAAAAAATGACTTACATATGTTGATAAAAAATACAATTATTTTAATCTCACAAGTACACTCCATTCATTGCATACTCTCTGTTAAGTATTCTGCCAAGATGCAGATGCATATACAGTGGCAACAAAAAATGTATCAATGTTTTTCACTTTTGACTTTGAAGAGAGATATCTCCGTAAGTAGACTAGATATAACCAAGATGTTATTTTTATATGAACGCCCTATTGTGATAGTACATGTTGCAGATAGAATCACGTGTTTAGCTCTACTCTATACAAAGTTATGGGCATTTGAAAATGACCTTGGCATTGATACACCTTTTTTCCCGCTCATTAAAAATAAAATATTAATTTATTAAAAACCAATACTAAGGCCAAATAATACAAAAAATATATTCTAACAATTAGACCCTATGTCTGTTTACTTATAATATCTTGTTTTATTATTTTAAATTAGATTTCAGCAATAGATTACCAGTATTCTATCAAGCTATTGGGTAGCAAGTAATCATGACATTACCACTAATTCTTAAGCTTTACCCACAAAGTATTTATTGTAGTCAAATGCTGCAACTGTATATATTACACTACAGTATTAATTAGCTTTTCAAGTAGTCATAAAAATTTAGATATAGTATCATAATTGATGTCAGTATTTCAGTAGATTACCATTAAATCAATTGTAATTCAACGATCAGTTAATCAAAAATTAAGATTACATTGCATATTGTTCTTGAAGTTAATCTGGTACTTTGTGGTTTTAATTTATAAAAATTAATTAACTCCTCTAACTGTGATGCGATTCCAAATTTTGATGCTTTAATAACCATTTATGACTGGTTTTCTAACACAACACTGTTGACCTTTCTCATCATCTTTTTTCTGGCTGTAAAAGTGCTTAAACAACCTGGATAGACTAATATTTATATTGTAAAACAATTAAACACTTTGCTAGCTATCTACATTCCAGTCCTTGTTGTCATTTGTTTGATCAAAAAATGCCTTACATACTTTGGAAAATGACGTTGATTCTTTAACCTTAAGTTTACACTCTAATCTTTTGCATACTATATGTTGAGTATTATGGCACTGTCTACACACATTTTTAGCTTTAACATGAGCAATTTGGCAACATATACTGCAGTACCCTCATCTCTATGCATTTAAAGGTGATCACACCAAAGCCAGTCTAATTGAATTAGCTCTAAGTGGTTGCCTGATTTTGCAATACAATGCCCTGTATGTAGTCTAGTAACAATAAACTGCAGTGTACCAATGTTTTCACAAGTTTTTCAACAATTTTTCTGTAGCTATTGTCACACCTGACAAGCTGGAAGGCGCTGTTTTTACTGATATTTCTAATGTTTTTTATGACATATGTAAAAATATAAAAAAATGTAAAATAAGTAATATTGCAAGCAAATTAGGTAAATAAGTTAATTTGGTTAAGCTTATTAAAGAATGACTAGGTGAAAAAATTAATGAAACAAATAATAATATTTTTTATGAGCAGGAAAATAAGTCTATCAATGTTAAGGTCAGTTTCAAATGCCCATAACTTTGTAAAAAGTAAAGCTAAACACGTGATTCTATTTGCAACATGTACTATCACAATAGAGCTTTCATATAAAATAAACATCTTTGTTATACATTGTTTACTTATGAAGCTAGCACTCTTCAAAGTCAAATGTGAAAAACATTGATACACTTTTTGTTGCCACTGTACATGACTGTTTTTCTAACATGACACTATTTTGTTTTCATCACATCAATTTTCTAACTGTAAATTAGTATATTTGTAACAAACAGATTGATATAAGTATGTTATAATTTTAAAACAAATTTTCAGGTGATTAGAATGGATTCTATATTGACATTTGTTTAGTTAAAATGCTCACACATATTAATTGGAAAAGACTAAAGTTTCTTTATTCATAGATTAAAACATCAATTCTTTGCAAATAAACTATTGTTGATATGTTATTTGCCGGGGAGACCTCGCGCTCTCTTCCAGGCACGGCCCTTGCTACGCCAGTGGATGGCGCCTGTCCCCGCACAGCCCCACTAGGTGTGCTGAACAGCTGCGCCTCCTGATACTTGAAGCGTGTCCCTCCGGTCATCAGCGAAGGCGTACCCTCCTCGCCCCCGTAGTAACTTCCTCCCGCCCCTCGATCGATCACTAGATTCTCCAACAAGGAGCAGACATTGTTGAGTCTCCTCTCCAAGTTATCCATCCATGCATCCCTGGCCGCCTACCTCTCCTCCATTCTCTCGGCGACCGGGGCCACCCGTTCACTCGCTATCTTCTCGCCCGGGGCGGTGCCCTTGACCTCGGCCCTCTGCTGTTCTACCACGGGAGTCGCGTCATCCGGTTTCCCGCCTGCGCCTGCTGGCCTGACCTTGGGAGCTCCGCGCTGCATTGACATTCTAACTGGTTTTAGGGTTTTTATAGTTTTCTGATGTTTTTGGTTTTATGTAATATATTTAGGGGAAAGGTATCCACGCCCACGTCTCGGACCATTAAAACCCCGTAAGAAATGAGAAGCTGGTAAGCTCCAGAAACTCCTAACACGCTCCTAGAGAGTACTAATAGACTCCCTCCATGTGCGGCTCTATCGAGAGCGACACTAACGCGACCACAAACTACTGTTGTAAATGCCCTAAATTTATGAGTGAGGGGAAGTTCAGGCACTGATGACAATATAGGTTTAGACATGCGCATGATATCACAATTTTCACTCCCGTTTCCCATCTCGACACGGGCATTCTCTTCCTTATATCTGCCGCTGCCCTGTCTCGATCTGTCAAAACCCAATGTTTTCATGTTGGTTCCTTCGCATCCACCTGCGCCACTCATACCTACTGCTTTCAGCGACTCAGCCTCGCGTATAGTATCGACAAGCGGTGCAGTCGACACTGCCACAGCCCATACCCCGCTCAGGCCTCCCACGAGCCTACCCGACGCCACCTCCTGATGCACCCGACAAGTTGAATGCTTGTCACTATTATGTACCATAACAAGATCTACACATGTAAAAAGCTTCTTCTCAAGCAATTTGGCAACAATTGCTTGTGATTTCATTTTTCCAGCAAATTAAATATGATTGCAAGTTAGCCTACCCCATGCAATAATCTTTGGTTGATAGCCTAGTTTTGCAACAAAGTTATTGGAAAACAATTAGATATCACGATAATACACTGTGGCTATACTTAGATTTAATTTTGTAATAATTTTTCTGGTGCTACTACCAGTATAGTATTGCTAATTGATACAATCTTACTTTATTTTTATGTCAGGGATGTGATTCGATAAATTTTGGCTGACGCATTCTATATCAATAATATCGAATCTATTCCAAACTATAACCAAAAGAAAAACTTTATTCTCTTGTGCGCGCCTGTGTCTGATAAGGGCTTCTTGCAATTAACTGGTCTTGATCCTGTGATTCGGGCGTCTTTGGCTCACCAGCCAACAATAAATGAGTAAATGTGCAATAAATAAGTTGCCATACATGCAGAGTATGTGTTATAATAAATTAAAAATTTGTTAGTTAGACATTTGCTTGTTTATTAAATTAAAGGAACAATTCTTATTATCTTCTAGAGTAGCAGGAAAAAGTGTATCAATGTTTACATCATTCTTAAATGCCCATAACTCTGTATTTTGTAAATCTATGCACGTGATTTTATTTGCAAACGGTACTATCAAAATAGGGCTTTTAGATAAAATTAGCCACTTCTTATTTACTTGATTACATGCTGAGATATTACCCCACAAAGTCAAAAGTCAAAAACATTGATACACTTTTACCTGCCAGTGTATGTATCTAAATTATGTTTATTTAAAAATATTTATTAAAAAAATTCACATAAGCCAATATATATATATACCTAAGTAATGTTGATAGTTTAGTGTAATTTTAAACAAACTAGCAACCTGGGAAACTATGAATTAATTGAATAAATATTATAAAACCTACTAAAAAACAATAAAACATGCTGTTTGAATAATTTTAATGACAGCCACGTAATGTGCTGACATGCCTACCTGCAGACATGGCAGCACAGCGATACAGCAATAATATCAAAGTGACATGAAAGCACAATGACAGACTAGCAGAATGATGACAATGCACCCACACAGCAGCAGAGACAACATGCTGACATGACAGCATGCCAATAAAGCAGCAGCAACAACATGCTGACATGACAGCATGCTGACACACTGAGACTACAGTGGCAACAATGCACTAACACATTAGCAGTGATGATGCACCGGCACAGCATAGCAATGACACAATGGCACAATCGCGGCGACAACATGCCAGCACAACGTCAACAACATGCCAGCACAGCATGGCAATGACATGCCGACACAGCACAATGACGATGAGCCAACACAGCATGACAACAATACGCCGATCATAGCATGGCGATGATGCACTGACACAGTAGCTACGACGACATGTCGACACAGTAGTGATGATGATGCACTGGTAGCATGACGACAGCATGCTGGGATGTCAGCACATCAGCAGCAATGACACACTGACATGAAAGCACACTGGCACAGACATGGCGACGATTCACTAAGACAACAACAGCATTTGTGAAATTGCGAGATGAATTGTTTGGATATGCACAATAAACAACAATTAAAGAAAACTAAAGAAATATGAAATGAACTATGGAAAAGGTTGTAGCAAAAAACGATGAAGAAATGTGATTGAAATAGGGAATTGTTGAAATGTAATTGAGAAAAAAGGAGAAAGTTCCGAAAAGTAAATTTAAAGATCTGAAAGTGCAACGAGATGGGCAGAAAAGTGATAAAAGAAATTGTGCGCAAAAGGGGTGTTATGAAAAAAGTACTTAGAGTACCAAAACTAAAAAGAAAATTTTTTCAATGAGCTGGATGACTATCCAGCTCCACGGACTCACATGGTTTGCCCATAACAAGCAAAAACCGTGATCTTGATCACAGTAATTGCATAGGGGTGGGTGAGGCAGGGGGGCAAAAGTGCGATTATTTTAGCCATGATCATTTTGAAAACCTGTTTTAGAACAAAACAGGTTTTTTTTACTGTAAAATACTCAAAATGCTGTTTTTTTAACCAATTTCCTTTTTTTATTAAAAAATATTAATAAATATAATAAATACTTTTCATAAATATAATAATTATTTTATAATATAATTTATTATATATTAGTTTTTTAAAATGTTTAAACTAAGTAATTGTTTTTAAAAAGTGTTTAGAATTAATTTTAAAGGAAAATTTTTATTTTAAACAAATAATAATATAAAAAAAATTTAAAGATTTAATATAAATGTAAATATGAAAATATATTTATGCTTCTTTTTTAAAATTTATTAATAAATTTTTTTATAAAAACATAATATATTATTTAATAAAAAAGAACTATATTTAAATAAAACATAATACATATTAATAAAAATGTAATATATTCTATATAAAATGTAATATATTTCAAAAAAATCCATAATATATTTTAATAAGAAATTAATTTATTTTAATAAAAATGTAACATATTTTAATAAAAATGTAATATATTTTAATAAAACATTATTATATTTTATTTTTCAGTATTATTTTAAATACAATTATAATATTTAAAATACTTTTACAGTATTTGTATGAAAAATATGTTTCTATATATAAGTGATCTTATTCACATCCAATAGGTTGTTTATAAAACAAGTAGCTGTTATTCAATATTTAAACACTAAAGTGTCTTCTATTAAACATGTTGCCTCCTATCATTTATTCAAGAACGCATAACGGTGGATATTATCCAGAATATATGGACACGGCAATAGGATATACAACATATAAAGAAAAGAAAGAAGGGTCAGTTATGGAAGATAAATATGAGCGTAATTATTATATCTACTGCAGTCCAACAGCTACTGTGAAAGATATAAGAGAGCATTTAGAGTACTTTTATCCTCAATATACACAACATGAGTACGAAATTTGGTATTGTGATGGCTACAAATGGTATCCTGTTGATAGTAATCAATTTTTAATTTATTTGCCAAAATATAGGAACATTATTGAATTACGAGCTAAGTGGATACATAAAGTAAAAAAAGGAAAATAATAATATGAAATTGACTCTACATATATGCTACAGCCCCCGAAATTGAGTGCTGTCTAATAAAATCTGCAATTCTTGACTAATTTTCTCCAAATCAATTATTTTGAATAGAGAATTTTATTTTGTTATGATGTACGGAGGGAATTTGTAATAGCATCTTTATTTTTTGACTTATTAATAAATACAATTTTTCCTACATACAGTGGCAGAAAAAAGTGTATCAATGTTTTTGACTTTTGACTTTGAAGAGTAATGTCCCAGCAAGTGGTTAAGTTGATAAGAGGTAATCAATTTTATTTGAAAGTCCTATTGTGAAAGTAAAATTTGCAAACAGAATCACATGTTTAGCTCAATTGACTAGAAAGTTATGGGCATTTGAAAATCACCTCAGCATTGATACAATTTTTCCTACTGTTTTAAAAATAACAAATTTAATAAAATAAAATTATTTAATCCTACATTAAAAGCCCATTGTTAAAACTAATTTGTGTTTTACAATCAGGCCCATTCCCTGTTACTATTTGACAATTATTCTTAGTGATTGTTTACTATGTTGCCACATTTCTTACCCAGTGTTTATTCATGCCAATAGGCAGTCACATATCATAGCACTACCAGAAATTCTTGACCATAACTCACATGTCATTAGTAATTTTAAATTCTTGAGACTATGCAGGCTACTTTTTAATTTTAAATGACTGCTCAGTTTGCCATTCCGGAAGTAATTTTGTGCTATGCTTGTTGTTACAATTCTGAAAATCAACATTTAATTAATTCTAATTTTATAATAAGTCAATTAAAAAATAAGATCACATTAGAGATTGTTCATCTGGTGATGTTGGTCATGTGTGTTTTTGTTTTAGTTAGTTTAATTACTTTTCTCAACAGTGATGCAGCTTTAAAGTTTATCATTTTTATCTTTAAAAATGTCTGTTTTTTGAACATGGCTATTACGATTATTTATTTAAGAGCAAAAGCAAGATATACAGTGGCAGGAAAAAGTGTATCAATGTTTTTGACTTTTGACTTTGAGGAGTAATATCTCAGCAAATGGTCAAGTTAATAAGGGGTGGCTAATTTTATTTGAAAGCCCTATTGTAATAGTACAATTTGCAAATATAATCACGTGGTTAGACTAACTGGCTAGAAAGTTATGGGCATTTGAAAACGATGTGAGCATTGATACACTTTTTCCTGCTAGTCTAGAAATTTATAAAAATTGTTTCTTTAATTAAATAAACAAGCATAAGTCTA
>JANBSE010000263.1:0-13578 GCA_027578475.1 Coemansia sp. RSA 2607
AATATGAGATGGGACTTGCCATACAATGCTGCCGTTTTTTGTGAGAGTGCGAGGCAATCACTTTTCATGTTCCACACCGCAATTTCAGTTGTAGCCGATATTCGACAAAGTGATTTTCTAAAGCTTGAATAGACGATATTTGCTATATTAAATTTTTATACAAAATTTCTATTTTTCAACGTCTAAATTGGCTAATATTGTTAAGATATTCAGTCTTCGGTGTTGGCGACAATTGTAAAGTTTAAGTTGTTTCTTACAAAAAGCATGTCGACAAGAAACACACTTTACATCTGCAAAATATATGCTAAATATAGACTTTTCGGAATGGAAGCCAACATGTTCTGCTTGTCAGCCATATGACAAACCGTTTCAAATTGCATTTCTGCTGACTTCTATCTTGTTTTAGAGTTGAGTGACAAGATTTCTCTGCAACGCAAAGCAAATAACGAAAAAGTGGCGCCGATGACATATTCCTGCATCTCTTGCGAAAAAAGTAAGCAACAGAATTTACCCAACGTTTGAAAAATGGTTCGATGAGTGAATAAGTGCACGGCAATACATGTGCAAATGCTTCGTCAAATAACCAAAGTTGCACTTTCTGCGTTCCGTATGCCATGTTGGCTTTATTTTCCACACAAAGCTGTCTCAAATATTCTCCACATTGCGAAAAACTCATTGTTTAGTAACGGCTGCGGCCACTAGTGTCAAATCGTTCACTCTGCCCAATCCCAGCTCTTTTCTTATTCAGAGAGAGAAAATAAGAACAATGGATCATGTGGAGTACGCTGACATGCACAGTACCGCGGACAAGCCGCCTTTGGTTGTCGCAGCTGTGTAAAAGTGCCAAATAAATGAGAATTCGCCAGAAAAGGAAATGGGCTGTTTCTCTCTCTCTCTCATACACACACGCTTACGTATGTCTCAGTGCAGACAGACGGAACATAAGCGAAAAGAGGCTGGCGTGGATGTGGATGTCTTTTTTTCTTGTCCAAGATAAATACTTTAATTCTAGCGCCTGCCGCTGTGTTTGTCGCTTTTGCTTCCTCGTCATCTTTTTCTCCTAGCTTTTTTATTCACACTCTACAAACACATTTCTCTGTAGGTCGGATCATCCTCGTCGCCCATTTTGCGCCCAAGCCTAGGTTGGTATGCCAATGTCCATATAGCAATTTATTTGAACGATCTTGCGACTACGAGTAAGCGATGATTGCCAGACTTGTCTGTGTATTATCAGTGGCACACTTGTGGTGCTGCTAATAATGCATAGCGCGCTGAGACCAGCTATGGTGACTGTCATAGCCGAGACAGGCACAATGAGTAAATGTCCACGACGCTTTCAGATCGCGGCCTCCAGTACTGTACAGGGGTTATATTTGCGCCATTTGTGGTTGGATATACACGCTGTGCAGGGGCTTGAAAAATTGGAACGTTACATGGGTGCATATTAAGGTATTCACGCATGTTTCTAGCTGAAATGGTTTCCTTGAATGATTGCAATACTGCGGTTTATTTGTATAAGTAAAATAGTGCGGTATTGTAGTTGATGGTCTTCTGGAATGCTCGTCAGAGATCGCCTCGGTGTGGCAAACCAGGAAATCAATGTGTAGATTGCCTCTTGTCTTTGAAGTTTTCTTAAATTTTTATGATGATGATGCCAGCCCACGAAGATTGCCAGGCATGTTTGTGTATTGCTTGTAGCACTCTAGAAGTGCTATCAATATTACACAGTATGTTTAGATTATATAAGGATTTGATCACAGCCGAGATAGTTGCGCGAGTGACTGTTAATGACGCTTTCAGCTTGTGGTCTCCAGTTTTGCAACGATGGTATATTTACGTTATTTACACGTAGATAATCATTCCTTGCAAATGCGTTGAGACCTTGAGGAAGATACATGAGAGTACTTTAGGCGTCTTTTATGTTTCTAGTTCCTCCTTGCTTTCCTTGAATGTTTGCAATGTCCCGGTTTGTCAGCTTCTGCAAACCGGTACTAGCGCATTCAGTGATCTTCTGGAATGCTCGGAAGATAATTTGCTATCTGTAAAAGGATGACAATTAGCGCGCTGGGAGATTGTTCAAAACCGATTGCTGACATTGGTGAAGCCTGCCGATAGCTTGTGCGCAAAAAGGACGGTTATGGATGGTTTGAATGACGCTTGGATCTAAATAGATTCACAGCCACTGGGTTACTCGTTGTCAAGTGATTCAATAGCATTTTTTATTGAAAAATTTAAGTGGTTTTAATGGTCGCATACGTCTGCGATACCTTTTTGTCCGCAAAATAAAACATTTAACTAAACTTATAGTTACAAACGGGATGTGTTATTGATAAAGTAACGCTTTGTAAAGTGTCACTATGCCAGTTATAAATGTGACTGGTTTACTTCAATGCGTCAAAGATGCTCCACTAGCCAGCTAATGGATAAATCATAAGAGCATTGTGCTTGCCGAGTAATCGTAGGATTTGAAGGGTGTTCTCTGGTCGCCTGTCGTATGGATTTTAATTGAGTTAGAAAGAGTTTGTTCAATTATAGCTGCCAAAAGTGTGTCAGTATCGTGATGAAGTCCTTGTCTTCATTAAAAATAAATACAGCAATAAAGCGTAACTATTTTGTATCAATTTTTTTTACGAACAAACGATAAATGTTATAAAAGGTGGAATGTAGGGGTTGATATGAACGAATCTGGCGTTAGATATTGCCACACAAACTACTCAGACGATCAAGCTGGCTAGGGAGTAAACACCTAATGTTTTTACAGGACAATGAGAGGACTTAAATTGTACGCCATTTATCAAAGTTTTTACGCTAGATAGACTAGTCAAATAAAAGGAGTAAAAACATATTTTCTAATCCCTCCGTGTTCTATTGATCGGTGCCAGCCAGCCGCATGTCCAGCACCTTGGTGGCCAGCGCACGCCGTCTCTCAGCCTCAGCCTCCGCGGCCAACCCCTCAGCCGGCTGATCCTCAGCAACAACCTCCTCGAGGTCGGCAAACTGCGCCGGGCCCTCCACCCTAACATCCAAACTGCCCAACCCAACGTCCTGCTGCAAATACCCTTCCTCGGACGTAATCAAACCACACGCCACAGCAACCCTATACACCACGTCGGAAATACGGCGGACCACAGGCTGGGCGAACTCGGGGAAGAACGAGCAGAACGCGAACGCCGCACTGCGGTCGCCACGCACGCTGCCAGACCGACGGTAGAAGCGCAAGAACACAAATGCCACGAAGAAGCCCAGGTTGACCAAAAGCACGCCGCCGGGCTGGCCCAGCAAAGTAAACAGAATGGGGAACACCAGAGTATACAGACCCGGCAGGTCGTTGACGCGCAAGGCGAGTGCTCCGCGGAACACCTTGACCGTGTAGTCGGGCGCCAGCTGCTTCAGCCCCACGGTGAACCCAGACAGCACGCCGGCCAGCCCGCCCACCGCCACCGAGTACAGAACCGTCTGGTCGTCGCGCACAAAAGACAGCAAGAAAAGCGCCGCCATTGCCACCAGTGTGGGCACCAAGCTGAGCACCAGCAGGAATTGCAGGTAGCCGCGCGTGCCCCACTGCTGCTCCAGGAACCGTCCGACCGTTGCCAGCATGCACAGCCCGTACAGCAGCAAAAGCACGTTGGGCTCGACGAACGTCGTCGTGGCTAGCGTCCAGGGGTACCGCGTTACCAGCCCTGTGCGCAGCTGCACGAAGCGCGCCGGGTCGCTATCCCACTGCGTCGCCCAGTCTTCTGCCCGCCACCGCGCCACCATCGTGCCCACTGACAGCAAACTCGTCAGTCCCATCGTCGCCTTGGTCGCCGGCGGCAGCTCACGCAAATGTAACAGAACCGAGGCCATCGTAAATGCTCGAGCGAAATGTAAAATTGCAAAATTCAAGCCACGTGAGTCGGAAATAAAAAACTATAAAGAGGGATTGGAGGGGAAGAAATGAAAGGCTAAAATGCGGGAAGGGATATCGTTTGCTGCCCAAACATTTCACTCTCCTTTTTTGTTCTTATCGCCTTCGCCCCCACCTCACCTTTTTTTTTACAACTCGCCAGCAATTTGTGCAAATTCTAATGATCGAGGCGCTATACGAGAGCAACTGCCCGGACCTCAAGCTCATCGCCCGCGGCAAGGTGCGCGATCTGTACGAGATCGACGACTCGACGCTGCTGTTCGTCGCCACCGACCGCATCAGCGCCTACGACGTGATCATGAACTCTGTAAGTCCCATGGTACCACCACCTTCATACCCCAAAGCCCCCCATGTGCAATAATAACATATCCAGATTCCATACTAAATCCCTTTCCCCCCTCCTAAGCTGAACTATCTTAAAGTTAGCCCATTGCTGGCAAGGGCAAGATCCTGACGCAGATTAGCGTCTTTTGGTTTGATCTGTTCAAGGACGTCGTGCCCAACCACCTGATCACCGCAGACATCGACGCCATGCCCGCCGTGGTGCAGCAGTACCGCGACCAGCTGCGCGGCCGCAGTCTGCTGGTGAAGAAGGTCAGCGTGCTGCCCATCGAGGCCATCGTGCGCGGCTACCTGGCAGGCTCCGGCTGGAAGGAGTACCAGACCAAACGCACCGTCTGCGACATCCCTTTGCCCGACGCCCTACGCGAGTCGCAACGCCTGCCCGAGCCGCTCTTCACGCCCAGCACCAAGGCCGAGTACGGCGACCACGACGAGAACATCCACCCGGACCGCTGCGCAGAGATCATCGGCCGCGAGCGCTCGGACGAGATGGCGCGCGTAGCACTCGACCTGTACAACCGCGCTGCAGATTACGCCCTGGCGAAGGGCATCATTATTGCTGACACAAAGTTTGAGTTTGGCGTTGATGCCAATGGCCACATTATGCTGATTGATGAGGCACTTACCCCTGACTCGTCGCGCTTCTGGCCTAAGGCTGCGTACAAGGTGGGAAAGTCGCAGGAGAGCTACGATAAGCAGTATCTGCGCGACTACCTTACCAGCATCGACTTTGACATGCACACGCCTATTGATCTGCCGCCCGTCGTTGTTGACAACACTTTTAAAAAGTACGTCGAGGCATACGTCAAGCTAACCGGAAACCGCCCTGTTCTCGACTAGAGCCATGCTGGCTCACTTTCAGCTTACTGCTTAAATGATCCCCCATCCATGCCTTCTGTGATTGGTCCAGTCGCGAACACCTTCTCGCAAAGGAAAAAAGAAATGAAAATTAGGCCACTATATGATTTTTGTCACTTTATTCGCTTTATTAAATTTTGAACTTTTTTAATTTTCCAAATTTCCCTGTTTATTATATCTATTGCTCAACAACACGCGCAATCCGCTTCCGCTTCTCGCAGCATACCGGGAATCACCCCACACTCCTCTTTGCGACCATTTACGGCAAACCATGGTCCTTAAATCAGAAGACGTAAACTATCTAGTTTACCGCTACCTCAAAGAATCCGGCTTCCTCCATTCCTCATATATCTTCCAATTCGAGTCTCAAATCTTTAAAAACGAAGCCGAAAACCCCAATGTTGAACCCGGCTCGCTCATACGCGTGCTACAGAAGGGGCTGCAGTACATGGACGTTGAGACACATTTGAACGAGGACGGCACTGCACGCCTCTGCACTGCACCGTTTTCACTCGTCGGCAAGCACGTGTGCTCGGTGCAGCCTGCAGAATCGTCTAAAGTCTCAGCCACCAACAGCAGCAGCGGGACACGCGTTAGGGGTGCAGAAAACAGTTCTGGTGCAAAGAGGTCGTCGGAGGACAGCACTCATGGCGGTCACACGCTGGTGCACGATGCTGTGGGTACCAACAAGAAGTATTCCAAGCCGCGGGATGCCAGCGGGTCGGGCGTCGCCGCTGTGATTGCCAGTGGAAATATTGGTGGGTTGCCCGACGACGATGATGAGAGCATGGACGTCGACGTTCCTGATACAGAGCGTGATACCCAGCGGGCGGTGAACGGCGGACGCAAGCTGAGACTGGTCGAACGTGCCCAACTGCTAAAGGGTCACTCGGCATCTGTCTTCCTCTGCGCCTGGTGTCCCTCGTCAACCAGCGTGTTGGCCACCGGTGCCGGTGACGGAACCGCACGTATCTGGGACCTATCTAAACCATCTAAACCCGACGACCAACCAGTAATTCTCAGGCACGAACCAGCAACCCCTGATACCCCCGCAGACGTCACATCGATCGAGTGGAACCCGCAGGGCACACTACTGGCTACCGCGTGTTTTGGCGGCAGCGTGCGTATATGGACGGCGAGTGGAGAGCATAAGACAACATTAAGTCACCGACAGGTGCCTATTGTTGCTATGCGGTGGAACCGAAAGGGCACTTTGCTTGTCAGCGCGTGTCTCGACGGCACCATTGCCCTCTGGGACACCTCCTCGGGTACGCTGCGTCACGAGTACAAGGGCCACACGGGCTCAGTTATGGACGTTGACTGGCAAGACAACACAAACTTTGCGTCTTGCGCTGCCGACCGCACAATCATGCTTTGGCGCGACGGCGAAACTACGCCCATCAGGACTCTCACCGGACATAAGGGTGACGTTAACGCGATCAAGTGGCATCCCTCCGGGAAATACCTGGCCAGTGCTTCGGACGACGGGTCGCTAAAAATATGGTCTCCTAATTCGGATACACCGGTGCAAGATTTTGTCGGCCACGCGCAGCAGGTTTATGCCGTCAGGTGGTTACCTCGCTCAGACAAGGCCGTCGTTGCCTCGGTTTCGTTCGACGGCACTGCGCGTATTTGGGACGTGCAGTCAGGTACGTGTCTGCGTGTACTCTCGGCGCACACAGAGGCTGTGCACTGTTTGGCGTTCAGTTCTGACGGTCGCTATCTAGCCACTGGCTCGTTCGACAAAAAAGTCCGCATATGGAATATCAAAGACGGCTCGCTGTTCAAGTCGTACGTCGCTGATGATGGTATCCATGACATACAGTGGGCATCAAAGGGCCGCATTTCTGTCGCCGTTGCCAACTCGCAAGTCGCAGTGTTTGATCCGCTGGCCTCGTAATCCGCGCCGGTTTCCCGCATGCTAGCTTCTAATCTCTGTAAACATTCCCTTTTTCTGTTAATGATTTCTGACTATAAATTTTATTGCGACTGTCTAAACAAACAAAAGTTTCGCATAAAATTGATCAAAACTGCAAAAAAAGTGATTTCTGCCAGGATCGAACTGGCGACCGTCTGCGTGTTAGGCAGACGTGATAACCAACTACACCAAGAAATCACTAAGTTAGTTATTATTGCAATCTAGCTACACTTGTTAAACACCACCAATTAAGTACGTACACACTGCAAGTATAAAATTTGTATTTTTAATTTTTTTGTTTAATATTGTTGAGTTTGAATTTTTGATTAGTTTAACATTATTATTTATATCAAAAGTAATTTAAAACCATATTAATTTTTATGAGAAGATTTCTGCGTACTTTCTTGTTTTATAAATATATATAAATTATTTATTTAATCTTATTTAAACTGTGATTCTTTGTTGTAAATATTTTTTAAATAACTGAAGTAATATGTGCTTTTTAGAAACTTTAAAATAATTTTATAAGTGATGCTATTTTTTCTTTTTAGTTTTTTAATAATAAATAACAAGCTATTTTTTATTTAAACCACATACTTTAACTAGTTTTGCATTTTTAACCATTCATTTTTTGCTTATATATTTTCAATATTCTCTAGTAATAACACTATTTTAAAATATATTTTTTAACTACATTATATTTTACTTGTATAAACTTTTTTCAACACTATGCCAACTTTTGCATATAACACCAGTCAGATTATTCAAGCTATCCATGTAGTGTATCCCAAAAATATTGAAGTAGCACGTGAAAAAATTAGCTCGGCTGAGATATCTGAATGCATTTGATATTGTCGCTGATTTAATATTTATGGCAATTGATACATATGCTACTGAAGGAGAGCCTGCAACTCAGTTAGTAACTATTAATTATGGTTTTAATAGCATTAATTTTTTGACTAATAATACATGTCAAGAAAGAGAACAACTAGAACGTAAAAATATTGAACAATTATCTTCAAATCTTTTTTAGATGCCAACTACTAAAATTTTAAGCGAATTAGATCAAGCAAGAGAAGAATATTCAAAAACTAAAATTGCATTCACAATAAGTAAACAAATATTTATTCATGCAAGATATTCAGACAATGTCAGTTCAGATTTTTTAGTTGAAGAAACTGCAGTTAATTTCGCAGTTGATGCATTAGAAGCTGCTGTTACAGAGATTAGATTATAAAATTATAGACACAGATAAAATACACTTTTGACTTGTGATGCAAATAAATAGTTTATTTGACAAATGGTTTAGTAAACTTGTATTAAACACTTTAGTAGATATATAATAAGCTTTTTTAATAGATTATAGCATATTTAATCTTTTTTAATTTTGCTAATTACAAATTTTTTTACAATATCTTTCAATTTACATTTTATAATGCAAAAATAAAAATGTTTTATATAAAAGACGTGCGTTAGCTAGTGGTTTATAAATTATAATGGTTTTTATTAAATAAATTTATATTGAATTTTGGTTTTAATATATAAACGTGCAAAATAATTGTTTAAAAATTATAAATTATTTTTAAAAGCAGGTTTTTTTCCAAATATATATTTTATAAGTATTTTCAATTCATGGAAATATGTCTATTACTAAATTTAAAAATATTTTAGCTGTTTATAAGAAAAACACTGCTTTTCCTACTAACATTGACGCAGCACATAAAAGACTTGCACGTGAAAGATACAGAAGTGCATTAGAAATTGCTAATGATTTATTAGCTATTGCAATAGACGAATATGCAAATTTAGAAGAAGGCGAAGTGCTAGATGATATTCAGAATACTGAGGTTGCAAGTATTGAGCAAGCCATTGATAATATATATGAACTTGCAAACGAACATGCCAATGATAGAATGACAGTAGTATTGCAAAATATTGTTGAATTGCGTAGAATTGCTAACGAAGCTCCATCGCTTACTGCTGACAGCAATGTAAATCTTGAATTGGAAGAATTAATAGCAACAGATACAGCATCTATTCTAATTTTACAAATTATTAACATTGCAAGAACAGTTACAAATGAACAATTGTACCAGACAGACATAGAAAATCCATATCACTCGGCAATAGATGCAATTGAAACAGTTTGTCATCAAGTTGAAACAGGATTTATTCAAATTAGAGTAAACCATATTTAAAACATGATTTATATATATTATAAACATTGTTTTAAAAGTCATAAAACCTTACTATCCAAAAATCATAATTACTTACAACTGATACGGGTATCAAATGTATAGTTGGTGAAAACCGGATTATTGTTGTGATTGCACATGCCACATTGAACGAGCTTGCCCTGATAGCTTTCAAGCATCAGACAATGCTCTTATAAAGAAAACTAATGCAAATTTAGAAAATAGGTTTGTCTTGCACAATTTTTAAAAAGACATCAATAAAGTTTTATTAGTCGTGTTATTAACTACATTAAATATCAACACAAATTACTTTTTTTATCATTTTTATTACATGGTAAGCAAAGAAAGTATTATACTGTCATCAAATATTATAATTAAGTAATTGCAAATGTACCTCTGTCAGTTAAAAAAGTTGAGCAAGTTAACAGAAATGATACTAATTATTCCGCACGCAAACAAAAACGGCACTTTACAGCCATTTATTTTTGATCGATCAAATAAATTCGTTTAAAATACCAAGTCGCCATGTGATTTTGCTACTGACTGCTAACGTGATGTCACCGCATTCAATTTACTCTTTTTACAAGCTTAGTCTTGCTATTTATAAGTTTGTGTCTTTTAAAAAGGAAAATTCGAAAGCAAGAGCTTGGCAGTTGTTTAATATAGAGCGGTGTACACAGTTTATGTTGTATAAATTCCTTCAATTCCCCTTATTGTTTTTTTTTCTAGTAGAATTATTTGTTACTATCGGTTTAAATACACCATTGTTAATAAATTAAAATATAGTTTTACAAAAACGCCAGCTACCTTGCCTGAAATATGAATAGTTACAAAAATCAGCAGGAATTTCCGCAAGATGGTGTAATTCTTGATGCGCTCCAAGCCATGAGCGCAGACGAGCTGGCTGTAACAATTATAGAGTTACATGTGGGCTATTTTAACGCCGATATTGAACAGCTATTGAAGTGTACATCAGTAAAAGATATTATTTCAACTATACGTAATAGATCAATAGATCTGTTGTCTACCAAAGCTGATGAGGAAATTGAGAATATCTGCAAAATAAATCGCAACCTCACTAAAAATCCAATGACTGATGTGCATACAAGCCTAAGTAACACCTTTAGTAATATTAATACAACCTTTCTTGCTATTCAGCGTGTAGAGTGTGTGTTGGGTGGACTTTGCAAACTATTTGAAACACATAAATTATATGCCGGTGAACAAAATATACTAGCTATTGCTTCTGAGGTAATTCGCAATGCTTGTGATCGAATATGGACACCAAGTAACATGAAAATTTAATACATTATTTGGTTGTAGTTACTATCTCCCGTTCTTTTTAAATATCACTGTGTGGATACCGTTAGAATGTGCTTTTACTGTGTCTTCTAACCGAGAGTCTTTTGTTTCGGGAACAAATACAAAAACAAAGATGGCGGCTAGAATATTCCAGGCCATAAAGAACAGAAAAGTGTAATTGCCAAAGGCAGTCTGCATTGGAGGGAAAATGACGCCAATAACAAAGGTAAAAACATATCCGATTGCATTACCAACAGCTGAAACGGCAGTCATTGCATAGCGAGGTGTAATCTCGCTTGCAGTGGCCCATGGGAGAGGACCGGCACCAAGACTAAAAAATGAGGTGAACAGGAAAATCATGGTAACAACAAGTGCAGTGATATTCTTGATCAGCCCGACAACAAGCACAACTGAAAAGACGGCCATGGTGACGTGTGAAAGAATAAGCAGCACACGGCGACCATAGTGAGCACTTAAAGTCATGCACACAAGGGTGAAGAGCATTGAGACAAAGGATATAACAAAAGACAGAATCTGCGCAAGCGTGGGTATGTCAGCTGTATTTTCTTTTGTCGACTGGTTGATAATCTGAGTGGAAAAGAAAATAGACGCGTTGATTCCCGATAGCTGCTGGAAGAACATAAGTGCTGAGACGCATAGAAGCTGGTGGCGCAGATTGTGTGGTGTTTGGCCACGTAAAACTTGCCAGACATTGACATCGTCAGTGCGCTCCTTATTTTCCTTGTGGGTAGCAAGCATGTCGCTAAACTCAGCTTCAATATCAGCTCCCTTTCGAAAGCCAGCCAGTGCATTTCGAGCATCATCAAAGCGGTGTTGCGAAATGAGCCACTTGGGGGACTCGCTGACAAAGGGAAGAAAGCTAAAGCTGAAAAGACTGACAATGCCTGTAATTGCAAATAGAATGCGCCAGCGTGGCGGGGTGGCAAGTCCGAGCGCACATGCGTTGTCAAGCATGATTCCTGCGGCGCATGCAAGCTGCAGGCAGGCACCCATGACGTTGCGGCCGCGAGGAGTGGTGATGTCCGAGACGTAGGTCGACAGGGCATTGTTGGCAGCACCGGCGGCAATCCCTACAAAGATTCGACCAACAATAAACTGGGCAACTGATGTTGTCAATGAGAGGAGCAGCGCACCGACAATGTTACATATAGCGGCAGATAGTAGGGTAAACTTGTAGCCGCGGTGATCGATGACTGGATTGGATACGATGGCACCGAGAAGAGCACCTAAGGCGTAGCAACCAACAATCACTCCCCAGATAGAATCTGAAGAGACGCCGATGCATGATGGGAAGGGCCCGTAAAAAGTGAGCCCAGTTACGCAGTCTTTAAGCATGTCGCCGGGGATGTTGACGGAGCCAATGTTCCAGCCAAAGTTGAAGCTGCCAAAGGCGGCCCACAGCGTGCAAAGAGCCTGGTATTTTGTAATGCCAATAGTTCTCGAGTCGGTCATGTTTAGTTATTATTTTATTATATTAAAAAATTAAAATGAAAAAATGAGATGTGTTACATGTTGTAATGTGATGGGATATGTTGGCATTGGGCACACGACAAGTGGTAGGAAAACAAACATGTTTTAGAAAAAGAAAGGATATTGGTTCACATGCCGGTAGTAGACATTTGTGGCCGACTAGACATAACAATGTGCAAATGTTTTATGTGCGTGATGCAATAGACCGAGTTAATATTTTTATCTGGATTATCATTAATCAAGTAATGCACGACAATACGAGCATTCGGCGATTTTCAGTAATATATTGCGGGGATTTCTACATCAAAAAGAATATATCCGCTTGAATACGGGGATCAGGATTATGATTAAAATCGGGTAAGGTCAGAAGCAATTTCGACTGGAAAAGGGAAATACAGAGACCACACTGTGGACTTGGATATTAGATTAGGCGATCATGCAACTGATAAGACCGCGGAAGGGCTAGGATGGTTCCTGGAGAAATTCTGCAATAGCATGTGCCTTACGAGCGTATCTCCATGATGAGGTCATAGCGTGGGTAGACGGCGCATATATTTGGGAATATGGCGATCGGCATTCATTTGAGGCAACGGGAGCAAACAAATGTCCGTTGGTCAAGCCAAGCTGGGTTTTTGGAGAGTTTGGGGACTAGAGATTTTCAAATATATATTTTCATACATTCTTCACGCATGTTCTTATAATGGAAAAAAATGGATAGAGAGATTACTGGCCGAGTCCAGGTCCAGTAGGCGCATATTTAAAAAAAAATGGACGGGTGAGTGGGGGAGTTTGGCGATGATAGTCCCTGGAATAGATAAAAAAGCTATCATTCCTCGTTTGTCTGTGGCAGCCTCGCAAACAGCCACGTTGTTTCTTCGTTCTAGCTTGTGAATATTTTAAAACCCTAGTAAATTTTATACTTGATAAGTACAAGGGGGTCATGCAGACAAAGAAAGCAGTGTTGGTTGTGGTGGCACTGGCGGGCGGGCGAGCGCTGGGAGCGCAGCTATGGCACGACGTGAACCGCTACGACGTGCATGGCAACGAGTGCAAGCTGCGCGAGATGACGGGGATAAAATGCAGCTGGCTGTGCGTGCAGAGCCTCGACCGATGCCCCACATCGCTGCAGCCGTCGTGTCCCTCGGGGCAGCAGTTCTGCGCCGACGGCCAGTGCCACAGCGAATGCACGGACTCGGTGCAGGCGCAGAACCCCTGCCACTGCTCGCGCACGGGCAAGAAACTGCCTGCTCAGGCATCTCTGCTTGTTCCGTGCGCGGCGTCGCCGAGCAACATCACGGTGCGCGAGTTCCACGCGTGGAACTCAAAGGCGGATATCCGCAGCGCGTGCGGGGCGGCGGTCGGCGTGGTGGACCAGGCGGCGACGGTGGGCGTGTGGGGCGAGCGGTGGGTGGGCGGTGGCGTGACGGGCGTGTGGGCGGAGTGTCCGCCGGCGCCGGCGCCGAACTACAGGTACGATGAGAGCTACTGGGTGGCGGCGTATGCGGTCAACGGGGCGCTGGCGCTGATGATTGGCGTGTGGGCGGCGGTCAAGGCGGTGGGCGAGC
>JANBSE010000264.1:0-13565 GCA_027578475.1 Coemansia sp. RSA 2607
GTCAAAGAGACGGAAATCGAAGAGCAGTCACAACGCCCTCGTCGTCTGTCGGAGGCTGCTCGTTTAGCCGGAGTAGTTGCTGCACTGCCGCATACACAGTCTGCCGCCAATGCAGTTGCACCGCCAATGAATCTTGAGCAGGAGATGCTAACAAAGGTCAACGAGCGCAACTCTACAGTGCATGTCACTTCTGCTTCAGCAATGCTGAGCATGTATGCGTTTACCGACCTGGTTGAGATGTGTATTGACAGTCCCGTCTACAAGACGCGAGAGATGGCGGCACGTGCATACGCGCCGCTGGTGCCGAGCGAGCAGGCAGATGTCGTGGTAGTATCGTTACTGAAAAGCCTAAAGGAGGCGGCTGCGACGGTTTCTGCCAACAGCTTCCATGGCACGCTGTGTCAGGTGCACGAGCTGCTGCGTGTGCACTGGAGGATGAGCGGTAGTAGTGGGTCCGAGGGCCTGCGTCAAAGCTTTGTCAAGCACGTGTTCCCTGAGCTTGTGTCGCTTTGGCCGATTATCATACATCGGGTGGATGGCGGTAGCCATGACGTCCATGAAAGTGCTGAGGCTGGCGAAAGCGAAGAAGGACGTAGCCATTCGAGTGTTACTGGGTTTGATCTTCCGGATATTCTGCGGCACAAGTACCTGACCATTATCAACGAGTACGTTGCTCGCGGCGAGGAATGGCTTCTGCAGGGCGTCAGCGATGCCAAGTTTATCAAAAAGACGCGCCTTGTGCTTTCGCGATTCCGCGTGACAATGCTTTACGGATCGCTGCATCCAATGTTCTCCGATGTGAGCCAGCTTCTGCGCATGGATCTGGGCAACCAGCAGACACCGAGCGCATATGGCACAGTGCTTGAGCTGGTCAAGCTCTATCTGGCATGCGTTGATGATCGCACAATGGCTGTTGTGCAGTCAGATGGTTCAGTACAATTTGAAATTGAGGGTGAGCTGCTTGACGAGCACGGTGCGTTGATTGCGCCTGGAGGTAGCGAGGTGCTGTACAACCCGGGCGCCGTGGTGCGCAGCATCCTCGAGTGCAACGAGTTTTACGAGTCCAAGCTGCTTGTTCTCGAGTGGCTTACCGAGCATCTGCGTTGTGAGCGTATGGATATCTTTGGCCGTATTAGCATGGATGTGCTTTTACCCTGCCTGGTCGCAGACTCGATGTGCCCAGGCACTACTGCCCACGGCAGCGCACCGGCATCTACCGACCCTATGGTGCGAGCGGCGTCGACGCGCCTTTTGGCGCTTTTGTGCACAAAGCTTGAGATTGACCCTGCCACATTCCCGGTGCATGACTTGCTGGCTTACTGGGACAACACAGTGTCTCAGATTACCGGTAGTAGTCACTGCCCGCTATCGGTAGCGATGGCTTTGGTTGAGCTACAGGCAGGGCTTTTGCACATGCTGCGGCAGAGTATTGGAGACAGTATCACGGCGGCTAGCGTCGGACAGCGGTCGCTTGCCTGGGCGCAGCATCTCTACAAGTGGACAGATCCAGAGCGCGCTGCGCCGTATCGTCATGCGGTTAGTCGGGCGCTGGTGACATACAGCGCAATCAAGCGCTACAATGAGGCTGGGCCGCAATCATCGTCGTCGCTACAGATCCAGGAGCGACTGATTGTACTAGAGGACGAATCTGCAAGCGAAGAAATTCTGCGATTGTGCTACTGGCGTCTGCTGCAGGACGACGACGAGGACATTCGTGAATTTATTGCAAAGAGCATCTCGCGGCGTCTTGGGCACCAGCTGGCATGCGACCAGGCGTGCGAGCGGCTGGTGTTTGACTTTGCGCCATCAAGTGGCGACTTGTTCCCAGCAACGTATGCAAGCAACCGTCTTGACTATCTCCTGTCGCTTGAGACTGGTCAGTCGGCGATCGAGGCAGTCGACCGCGCAGTGAATCCCAGCCACGTGTTGTTTGACCACGAGAACCCGAACATCTACATCGACGAGCCGCGCAACAAGCAGCTGGCGTACTACGCGCTTGTGCGCTTGTCAGATATATTCATCGGGTCGGCCGAGTCGCAGGCTGTGCTTGTGTCTGGTGCGATGAAATGTGTCGAGGCGCTTGACGCGGCACGCAAGCTTCTGCTTGAGATCAAGGGCGGTGGTGTGCTTGGAGCGACATCAATGTCGGCACTGTTTGCGCTGCTGCAGTCGTGGGTGCTTGGTGCGCGGTTGGCTCTGGTTGCTGGGGTGAGGATGGTCGGCGACTTTTCGGAAGACCGGGAGGCTGTGTTTGAGAGGGTTATTGCCGTTGTGCGCAGCTGGCTTGAGAGCCCTGGTCTGCAGCCGGTACACCCATGGATTTCGCGTTCGCTGCGTGCGGTGGTCGAGCTGGCGACAAAGGTTGAAAAGCGTGGCGGTGCAGTCTCGCAGGCGGACACGACGGGTGATTTGTTCCTCTTGACGTATGTCTAGGCTATGAAAAACATGCAGTTTATGTTGTATGGTGTAATTACACTATTATTCACCGCATATATGAGATTATTTAATGCAGCGCTACCTGAATTTTACAGTTGGGTTTCATAAGTCATATTAATATATATGTTTATACAACAAGCATTACATTAAAGCTTTATTTTAAACTGTGACTAGCTAAAATGTTACCGATCGTGTCACTCGTACATTCAAAGCTAATGAGCAAGTCGGTTCTGCGCTAGCCATTATTAATATAAAGTTTTTAACACAATTTCTCACAATTTCTAGAGTACCACGCGTCGAAGTAAAACAATTGTTTTATTTGTTTCGTAAAAATAAAGACACTAGTGCTTCATAATAAGTGAAGAAGTGAATCCGATAGATCTCTCGCTAGCTGTGACCATCATGCGTTTTTTGACATCCGCAGTATCAGTGAAATCCACTGAAAATGCCTCTTTCTCATCTGAATGAAGCTCAAAGTGAACAGCGTCTTTGCAGCTGACAAAGCGCGGATCCCAGATGTCAATGGTAGCAGTCGTCATATTAATAACCCTTCTGCGCACCGGCGCAAGGACCAAGCCAGTCTTAATATCCCATGCCGGTCTATTGGATTGTGCTGTAACCATACTGCCAGTGTCTTGAAATACCAGCTTAGGTCCATCCCCCATGCTCTCACGAATATCAAAAATCATGAGCTTGTTAGCCGGCTGGCGGGAACCGACCAAGACCATGTTGGGGTTAAAAGGGCAGCGTGTAAAGCTGCTGACGCTACCGCCTTCGTCCAAGCTAAAGCTTTGTATGCAGCTACCGGTTTCGTGGTCATCTACACAGATGGATCCAGTTGCAGTGCCAGAAATTACACACTTCTTAGCGGCTATATGGCATAGAGCGCTGATAGAATCGTTGTGCGCCGTAGCCATGCTTTGCTGTCTGACCATTCTGAGCTTGCCGTCAGAGATATCAAAGTTCCTTCGATACACCGCTCCATCAGTCATGGAGCCAGTGAAGAGTGACATCTCTGATTCGTCGTCGGCATCCTCTGATTGCACGCCTTCCACAACTGAGATATCCTCAACAGGCAGTTCATCGCCGACCCACTGGCGAACAGTCATATCCGAGAATCGATTATTCTCGGTAGACCAGTTAAGGTCTGCAAAGTGTAGTCTACCGGCCTTAGACACACGCTCGTTTTCTCCGGCAGCAGTAGAAACAATTGCCAACATAGATGAAGATACCGGCTCAACTTGACCGATGTGGACATTCTGCGGTCCACCGTCCCATTCACCAACAAGGCCTTTGGTGACTGGGTTCCAAAGCTGCATCTTATCGTCACCATACGCAACGACTGTCTCACTGTCCATGTTGCCGAACTGATGGACGATCGCACGACGGGGCTTGTATGTAAGAGACCCACGCTTCAGTGTAGCGAATTTGACCAAACTGTATTGCAAATCCGATGAAAGCAACTTTTCTTCATCCAAAAGATCGTTGGAATCTGCTACGTCGACATTCGATGGTGGATCCTGCTCTGGATTAGGATGCTTGGTATTCACACCATGATCGCCAGAATCGCCAATTGGTTTTTGAACAATCTCTTGCGTCGGTTCCTGCGTCGGTTTCTGCGTCGGTTCTTGCGTCGGTTTCTGCGTCAGTTTCTGCGTCGGTTCCTGCGTCGGCACCTGTATTGGCACTTGTGTCGGTTCCTGTGCCAGTAGTCGAATGGGCTGTTGTTCTGCCACTTTGGTCTGCTGTATCTGCGTTGGCTGCCATGTCGTTGCCTGCAGCGATCCATTTACCAGGGTCTGTGTTGCTTGCCATGCCATTGCCTGCAGCAACTCGTCTGCTGGACCCTGCGCCGGCTGTTGCAAAAGTGATGGCTGTGACCCTTGTGCCGAGCTCTGCAAGGGTTGCTGTGCTGGATTCTGAAGAAATGCATCAAACCAGTTGTATGTTGGCTGTTGTGAAACTTGCGGCTGTGATCCATGTACCAGGTCCTGTGTCTGCTGCAATGACATTGGCTGCAGCAACCCTTGTGATGGGTCTTGCAATGACTGCTGTGCCGGATTCTGAAGCAATAAATCAACCCAGTTGTATGGCAGCTGTTGAGAAACTGGCAGCTGCAACCCCTGCGTCAGGACCTGTGTCGGCTTCCAAGTCATTGCCTGTAGGAAATCATATGATGGGCCCTGAGTTGTCTGATGTGCCAGATTCTGCAGCAACGCATCTACCGAGTTATGTGTTGGCTGTTGCGATACAGGCAGCTGCAATCCATCTACCGGGAACTGCGTAGGCTGCCATGTCATTGGCTGCAGAAACGCATCTACCAAATTGTATGTCGGCTGCTGTGCCAGATTCTGCAGCAACCAATGTTCCAGGCCCTGCATCGGCTGTTGATAAAGCGGTTGCTCTGCTATTTCGGTCTGCTGCTCTGCGACTGACTCTGAATTAGCTTCATTGGCGCTGGTAGTGGCCTGGTTCTCATTTCCATCGGTGTTAGAACGGTTATGACGGAATACTCTGCGTACTCTGCTAGTAAGTTTTGTGGGTCTAGCTCTGTCTGGTGGCAGCGTATTATTCCTAAACGCAAGGGCACGCTCACATGGAGAAGATCTACCACCGGATCCGGGATCATTGTCAAGATACTCAAGTGGGCCCTCAGGAAGTGAGAGGGTAAAGCTACCGGATGCCTCTGGGTTTGCATTCCGACCAGGCTGGATAGACGAGTTTTGTCTGAAGTGCCTGCCTACTTCCTCGAAAGAAAAAGTGTTAGAAATAAATTCAGGTGAGTGGCTACGTTTTGTCATGTTGATATTTGAAAGTTTGCAATGAAAAAAGACAAAGATGACAAGAAATACAGCAGTTTTTGACTCAAATATATACGTGGCAGTGTGTAAGAAACAGAACTAGAGTTCCAGCGGCGCAATTGCTTTTTTGCTAGCTGCGGAACGACAGCAATAAGAACATTGCTCATGTCGCAGACACCCGTTACATGCGAACATGCCCATTTTGTAAATATTCCTGTACTAAACAATGCAATATGCACGTTTAAGCCATGCATCTGGGGTTCTGTCCCTGGTATGATGACCCGACAAGCCTGCAGCAATAACGGCTTGTCCCGGTACATGTTTTCCCTGTAATATAACATACTCTTCCAAGCAGCAATATCTCAACAAAACAAAAAGCATGCAATAAATGAATATATGGCCAGGTTAATTTTACAATACTGTATGCAAACAACCAGCGTGTTCAGTGTGTTTAAGGCATTGTACCATTTGGCGACCCCTTAATTTTCATTAACGCTTCAATTCAAAAGACAGAATATGAGATGGGACTTGCCATACAATGCTGCCGTTTTTTTGTGAGAGTGCGAGGCAATCACTTTTCATGTACCACACCAAAATTTTGGCTGTAGCCGATATTCGACAAATGGGCTTTCTAAAGCTTGAATAGACGATATTTTCTTTATTAATTTTTTATACAAAAATTCTTTTTTCAACGTCTAAATTGGCTAATATTGTGAAGATATTTGGTCTTCGGTGTTGGTGATAATTGTAAAGTTTAGGTTGTTTTTACAAAAATGCACTTCAGTGAGAAACGTCGTTACATCTGCAAAGTAAATGCTAATTATAGACTTTTCGGAACGGAAGCCAATATGTTCTGCTTGCCAGCCATATGACAAACCGTTGCAAATTGCATTTCAGCTGACTTCTATCTCGATTTGGAGTTGAGTGACAAGATTCCTCTGCAACGCAAAGCAAGTAACAAAAAAGTGGCGCCGATGACCTATTCCTGCATCTCTTACGGAAAAACTAAGCCCCAGTACTCACCCAACATTTGAAAAATAGTGCTATGAATGAAGAAGCTCATGGCGATACATGTGCAAATGCTTCTTCAAATAATCCTTGTTGCACTTTCTGCGCTCCGTATGCCATGTCAGCTTGGTTTTTCCACACAAAGTTGTCGCAACAATTCTCCACATCGTGAAAAGTGCATTGTTTAGTAACGGCTGCGGCCAATGGTGTCAAATCGTTCACTCTGCCCAACCCCAGCTCTTTTTTTAGTGAAAGAGAGAGAAAACAAGAACAATGGATCATGTGGAGTACGCTGACATGCACAGTACCGCAGACAAGCCGCCTTTGGTTTTTTACATATGTGTAAAAGTGCCAAATAAATGAGCGTTCGCCAGAAAAGGCAATGGGCTGTTTCTCTCTCTCTCTCTCTCACTCTCACATACTCACACACGCTTACGTATGTCTCAGTGCAGTGAGACAGAACGTAAGCGAAAAGAGGATGGCGTAAATGTGGATGTCTCTTTTTTGTCCAAGGTTGATAATTTAATTCTCGCTCCTATTCTCAGTTTGTCACTTTTGCTTCCCTGTCATCTTTTCCTCCTAGTTTTTATACTTACATTATTAACACATTTCTCTGTAGGTCGGATCATCCTCGCTGCTCATTTTGCGCCCAAGCCTAGGTTGGTACACCAATGTCCATATAGCAATTTATTTGAATGGTCTTGCAACTACGTGTAAGCGATGATTGCCAGGCTTGTCTGTGTATTGTAAGTAGCACATTTGTGATGTTATTAATTATACATAGCGCGCGAAGACCAGCTATGGTGACTTTCATAGCCGAGACAGGCACAATGAGTGAATGTCCACGACGCTTTCTGATCGGGGCCTCCAGTATTGTACAGGGGTTATATTTGCGCCATTCGTGGTTGGATATACACGCCGTGCAGACGCTTGAAAAATTAGACCGTTATGTGGGAGCTTATTCAGGTATGCTCGCTCATTTCTACTACAGAATGGTTTCCTTGAATGACTGCAATACTGCTATTTATTTGCTTAAGTAAACTAGCTCGTATCGCAGTTGATGGTTTTCTGGAATGCTCGTCAGAGAACACCTAGGTGGCCCAAGCCTGGACAACTCTGTGTAGATTGCCTCTTGTCTCTCAAGTTTTCTTAAATTTTTGTGATGATGATGATGCCAGCCCACGAAGATTGCCAGGCATGTTTGTGTATTGCTTGTAGCGCACTAACAGTGCTACCAATATTACACGATATGTTTAGATTATATAAGGATTTGGTCACAGCCGAGATAGTTGCGCGAGTGACTGTTAATGACGCTTTCAGCTTGTGGTCTCCAGCTTTGCAACAGTGATATATTTACACTATTTAAACGTATATATTCATTCCTTGCAAATGCGTGGAGACCGTGAGGAAGTTACATGAGAGTACTTTAGGTATCTAACTTGTTTCTAGTTCCTCCTTGCCATCCTTGAATGTTTGCAATATCCCGGTTTGTCAGTTTCTGCAAACTGGTACTAGCGCATTCAGTGATCTTCTGGAATGCTTGGAAGATAATTTGCTATCTGTAAAAGGATGGCAATTAGTGCGCTGGGAGATTGTTCAAAACTGATTGCTGATATTGGCTATAACTGCCGAAAGTTTGTGCGCAAAAAGGACGGCTATGGATGGTTCGAATAACGCTCGAATCTAAACACAGATTCACAACTGCCAGGTTACTCGTTGTCAGGAGTGGGTTAGTAGTTATTTTATTAAAGTTCTATGTGGTTTTAATGGTCGCATACGTCTGCGATACCTTTTTATCCACAAAATAAAACATTTAACTAAACTTATACTTACAAACGGACTGCGCTTTAAATTTAGCTGAGCTTTGTAAAGTGTCACAACGGCAATTACAAATTTCTTTTTTGTCATCCAATTCTAAACTTTATTGATAGTATTTGTTTAATGCTATTCAAAAATGGAATTCTAGCGGCTGGCGCAGCTTTCTTGAAAGATAGTAGTTGCTCGCCGAGAGTATGTTGTAGCTTATACATAATAGTTGGCAGCAATTACAAACTGCAAAAAACAAAAACAAAAAATGAGCAGTGTGGGTGGAATGACTTTTTAGCGATATATTGAGTTTAAAATTAAACACTCTAGCTTTATAATCAAGCATATACTTAAACACTTTGTTGCATAATTTAATCGCAGATCATACTACGCCTATATAATGGCCCTTGGTATAGCGCCACCTTAGGTTTCAAGGTTGCTTTCGTTTAGTCGCATTACTATTTAATTTTTTCTTTAACGCTTAGTAGCGCATCTGCATTAAATTTATAAAGCTTTTTCTCTGATTGCGTCTTACTTAGTATTTTAGTTTCTGTCAAAGATGATTTTCAAAGAAACATACAGTAATAACAGTTTCTTACAAACGCAATACAGACCCCGGTTTACACAGTTTGAGGCCGTCATGGAACTCAAGTATCTGACGTTTAAAGAAGAAGCGCCTGGTGCCAACCTTTTAAAGCACAACATATTTTTCGACGAGCTGCTTACATGCCTTAGAGGGTCCTTGCCGCCAGCATTTGTCATGGATATGTACCGCAGTACACTGCCTTATAACTATCAAATAGAACCGTTTATTTGGAAAACCGAGACGCTCAAGGAAACCAAGGAGGTAGCACTACTTATATGGAGTCGCTACCATCGTCTGCAAAAAGCCTAAGCCGAGTTTAGACGCAATAGTGGCAGTTCTATCAAGTATAAAAACATTAGTCGTGCTGTGTACAACGACAGCTTACCTTATTCTTGAGAGGAATTCGACGACCTTATGCAAACCGGCCGTTGTGCTTATTGTGGCTGTGGGAAGCACATAATGGCTCGATGCCGATTTCTGCTTTTCAAAACAAACGGAGAAGGACCAAATCGTGGGAAAAGACGCAATAAAAACTGAAATTATTTTATGATTAAATCGTCGGATTATATGCTGCCTATATAAGGCTTTCCAATATAATGCCACCCTGAGATTCATGGTTAGCTTCGCTTAGTCATTTAATAAATATTTATTTACCTAACATTGTTTTTTAAAAATATATTACAAAAATATAATTTTAATGTAAGCTGGGTTTTACATAGATCCAAAAAACGGTTTGCGTTGTCTATACAAGTTAAAAAATTAATTTAAGCTTGACTGTAGTGTGTACAATGCCAGCATAAAGTTATAAATGTTGGTTTCAATTTTTTTACTTGTTTAAATATATTTGCTTGTATTATCAATAAATACGCTAGCAGTTGTCTATGTATGCTTTAAAACAAGGATTCAAGTAGTTGTTTGACAGAACTTATCGTATCAACTATAATAAATAATCTTAAAACTAAACCTAGCTGAAGAAAACCTCTCTCGACCCCACCGGCATCCAGGAGCTTACTTGTTTGTTGTGCGGGTAAATCCCTAACAACGCTTTCCCCGTGGGGTCTTGATTGTGCACTGTGATCTCGCTGATTGCTTTATCACAAGTTGGGTCAGAGGCTACCAAGCACAATTTTTAGAGTGTTTTTTACAGCATTAAAAAATTTGTATTGCCTGTGTTTATTTATTGAATACAATCAAAAGCTACATGTTAGGTGAATAAACGTATATATTAATGACTAAGCAAAACCAACACTGAATACCAGGGTGTCACTATATTGGTAAACATTATATGAGCTGTATATGATTCAACAATTTAATCATACATAACTCAGTCTTTATTGTCAACACGATTTGTCAACCTGAAGAGTTTTACATGTGTATCTTGTGAACACAATTTTCGAGACCCATCGACGGTTACACTGAACGGATGCCATAATGACATTTGTGTTTTTCTACAGCAGATGCTTCAGTCCACCACATGTTTGAGCAAATTTGATAACTATTTTCTAGCTAACACGTCTTTCTATCTAGAAGAGCCTTCATGTGTACCATTTGATCACTTGCAGTATTTAGACCTTAAATACAGCTTGTTTGATTTTTCAGACATTTTTCGGCTTATACAAAAGTCACCTTATCTCAAACGGCTCACTTGCCAGCTTAATGGAAACCTTCCAATGATTAAGGGTGTAGGCCCAAGTAAGCTTTTAAAACATATCGAATACTTGAGTCCAATTAGTTGCTACTTTTGTAAACTGAGACTTACATGCTCACGTGGCAATTTTAACATAAACCATGTCAAAACACCCATTCTCCTGGCAATTGGCTGTGCGAATTTCTCCGTGATATAATTTGAAGCCCAAATAACCAAAGATATCCACTATATTGTTAATGGTATTTTAAAAACCAAGACATTCAAAGGGTATGCAAATTTGGCGAAGAGGCTGTTCAATATAATGTTACATGGCTAAACATTAGTTTCGATAAATAGTAGTAGCATTTTGTCGGTCTTTTAATATAAACTACATATTCAAAACATGGTGAGAACAAGTAACAATCGTGTGGCTTACAGCGTGCAAGTTTACCTGGAATAGACATCGTTAATACAATTTTGCTTTGCATATAATATAAAAAACCTATTATTTTCTGCCCGAGTTTTGCGTCTATCATAACTTCTACCAGTATGCATGCATCTTTTATACACAGTTTAGTTTAAAGTGCTCATTTACGTCCGCAGTCTGGCTTTAAAACTTTAAGCTGTCAAAAAAGCCAACACGAACCCACAGATCAGATCAATCCTGATTAAGTATTGGATCTCGATCACTGATGGGACAAAAATCGCGAAAGTGTCATCTTCAACGCCTAGCAAAGTTTCTGTTTGCATTCCTTAATACTCATTTGATATACTAATGCTCTCTCTTGCACTTACAACGCGATATGCGGGTCAGGCTCGCACAAAGTTCTTTATCCGATCTGCGTCCTCGCGCTTGAACCTACTTTACAGACGTTATGTGCTGGCGTCACTGTCAGACATAAATGCCGAGTCAAAAGTCAATATTGTTCGTTACATTCGCAGCTTTGAAGACCAGGGTCTTGCTGTTCCCTGGCATGACTTGGCCACCTCACATAAAATTAGTGAAACTTCTTTGAGGCAGATTGTAGCAGAGGATACTGCTGAAAGACATAAGCAGTTGGAACTCTCTATTAAGATTACCGAGGCGGCGGTTAGTACTGACCGATATTTTAACAGAGAAAAGGGTCTCTGCAACTGGGATGCACTTTCCACTGATTTTGGTATACCGCTAGTTGACTGTCTACGTGCCTTCAATACGGCTAAATCGTCTCACGAGTTGCGAGCAATGCCTGAGCCATTCAGATGGCCACAAGAGGACCGTGATCTGATGTCCTTGTTACAAAATTATTCTCAGAACACAGAAACACTAGATTGGTCTCTTGTCGGCGTGTATATGAACATCGATCCTGAGAGTTGCAAGACTGCAGCAAAGTTCTTTAAGAGACACCGCATGACACGCGAACTCTTCGAGAATATCCAGAAACTTCGCAAACAGGGGTTAACGTGGTCTCAGATTCATTCTCGTTATCCTTTTATCTTACCCCCAAGAGGATTGCAGATCTCTTATAACCGTTATAAACGCATTGCAGAGAGCACAGGTACTTTTGCTGTTTGGACCAAGACCGATAGCCAGAGCATGTCGGCTCTTATCTGGAAACATCGTCATGAAGTTAGTGAAGACGTGGAGCGCATCGTTACGCTTGTAGCATCAGAGTTTCCTAACCTGCCAGAAGATTTGGTTCGCAAGCGGGTTATCGACAGGCTAGCCAGTCTACAGAGTGTTTTTTTTGCTTTTTTAGACTGCTGCCGTCTTCAGCAGCTTGTTGCTGAGCATGGCGAGGACTGGAAGCGCATTGACAGTGAACTGGGGACTTTTCCTGGGGCCGCAAAATATAACTGGCGCATGATTAAAAATCTTAAACTGACTAAAACCTGGTCACTAGAGGATACCAAGCGACTATATCATTGCATCAATACTAATATAAGCATTCATAACTCTGTACGATATATCGGAACCAAATCGCCAAAGCAGTATCGAACTATGAAACACGCTCTCAAGAAACAAGGTATGAAGTGGATGCAATTAGAATATGTTCCACGGTTTACTGGCGATATAGCTTTACTAATCTACTATATCTCGTATCTACACATAACATAGCGTGCGCGGGTTCTGCCAAGAAAATGTACGGGAGGGACGCGCAATGGTCGGAAAAGGAAAAAGTCAGATTGTTCGAGCTCGTTGCCTTGTCGACCGATGTTGCTCATACAACATGGGATAGCATTGCTAAGCAGCTAATTCATTCAGTCCTAGAGTGCATATATACTTATCATATGCTTCAAGCATCGGATTGGCGCCCTAACACAGTAAGCAACGAGTCAAAGGTCGAAATGGTCACACGGGTGTGCAAAGAGGAGTACATGTCAGCTGGATGCATTGACTGGGTCAAGGTTAGCAAACTAACGGGGCTAGATCAGCTTGAATTTATGGAGCTCTGCGATATGGAAGATTACAAAAGTCAGTGGATATACGATCCAAAGACGTTCAGTTGGGATGATGCCAACCGGATGACTGATTTTATTGCAGCCAACTACCCTGGAACATTACCAGTCAACTACCGTGCAGTGTCAAACTACATGTGGATAAAAATTGGAGACTGCATTCATATGCACAATATGCTTCAGGGCAAATTCCGCTGGACTAACGCTGTCATAAATCGCATTGCACAGATGCGTTCACAGGGGCATAAATTCCGTTATATTGCAAACCAGCTATCACCGCTTCTTGGCGCATCCGATGTCTCTAGCGCATACTCCAGACATACGCGTGTTCACACACCAATCAGTGAAGAAGAAAAGCAACGCACCGCAGAGCTGGTCGACAAGTATGTTGGCAAGGTTCCTGTCAAAGAGGTTCTACAAAAAGTAAAGAGCGAATCGACTTCTTGGAGTTATTCAGTGACACGATTTGCAGGCAGGTATATACAAACCCACTCCTACTACAAAAAGCGGTTGGTTGGTATGGATCTGGCTGAAATCACCGATCCTATTTTGGCCGGAAAATTGACTGTTAGACAAGCAGCAGCAGAACTCGACATCACAACGTTAGTGCTAGGCGATGCCGTTAGGCGTCTTAAAGCGCGTGATTATTCTTCTAGATGGACCGCTGCGGAGACTAAGCAACTTTTAGCCTATGTACGCTCTCTTGGCGATCACAAGCCAGACTGGGTATATTTTTCAAAGCTAATTGGAACAAAACATAACTACCAGTGTTATCATAAATATGACAAAATTAAATATAAACTCTAACTTTTTATTGTTGCTTGTTGTATAATTAAATCGTCGAATCATACGCCGCCCATAC
>JANBSE010000265.1:0-13538 GCA_027578475.1 Coemansia sp. RSA 2607
ATTGTGATATTGTTGTATTTTTGGTTCAGATATATCCGATCTTTGTCCTGGTTAATGTCCGTGCTCGTGGTATATCTCTGCATGTCTATGTCCGTGTCAATACATACTCACACCTAGCTTTATATATAACTCAATTTGCGCTTATCATTGTATGCCAAAAATTTATTACTCTGTACTTTAATCATCCGAGTATATATTGTAAATAACGGGGATTCTGCAAAAATATATGACTCGCTAAAAAATTAAATCGCATTTTGTCTCTGGTATTACACAACTAACACACTATCGATCTTGTTTTCTTGTCAACCCTTATTGTTGCCACATGTAGATACGCTGGATGATATGACGGCTACAGAGCTTCACGGAACGTCAAAACCACTTGACGAGATTTTGCGCAATTCAGCAGATAGTCATGAGGTAAGTAGCAACAAAAAGTCATTTTATATTTTCATCTATGCGCAGCCAAATAACAATTGGCGTTTTGTTTTACATGTCGAAGTATTCTTCTAATACTTTTTTGAAATTTTTCATTGTATGAAAATTTTAAATGCTCATGTGATGATCATGTCTGCATGTTCTTGATATGTATTTTTCTCTTGGTTTGCCGTATTCTAAACACCACTTTTTGTTTTGTAATTTGTGACAACTATTATTCCATTATCCTAGACTTTCGATGCAAGTGCATCGGATTTAAGCAAAGTGACAGAGTCATGCGCACGTAACAACACGCTCAACACAACAATGTCGAACTCCGATGTCACAGAGATGTGTCAACGACAAGAAGGGCTCTTGAACAGGAACAATGTCAGCGGAAATCCTCTTCTGTTGTCAGCCGATTCGGAATTGCAGAGACTTGGTCAATCGCAAATGACTCGCAACAAGAGAGCTTTAGAAAATATTGACCCCATGGATATCGAGCCACCTAGACGGAGACAGCGTATTATCGATATTGACATGTCTTGAGTCCAAAGGGTAATGCATAATTCAGTTTGAATTACCTGCCATAGTTTAGAAAATGTGTTTTATATCAAATGAATAGTGTAAAATATAAATACTGCGGTTTAAAAAATGGGCATTTTATTGAACTGAAGCTTATCGAACTAAATTGGGTATTTATGTCACTTGAATGCAATTAATGTATTCACGTTTGTTCCATTTCTTGAATTTAGAAAGTTCTGCATTCTTGACTTTAATGATGTTAAAGTAAACGCAATCTTTGACAATCTCGCCATATACCCATATACTTGTCTAAATTCCGTGTCGAAATGAAATTGGAAACTTTTCATCTTTAGTTATTCCACCATGAAATACCACTGGAAATTAATATTCTCGTGATAGAGGTTTTTGTTTTGTTTAAGATAATAAAAATGTCGGAACAAGCAATTCCTTTCGTACTCATGGCGTTAGTGCTCACACTTTTGATACATCTCACTTGCATTTATTAGACGCTTATGTTTCCATATTACAACATAATATCATTTATGACACTCAATCCAATTGGCTACAAGAGGTGCACTTGCACATATATGCATACTAAATGCACAAGCAAAATAATGGAAGAGTAGGACAACGAGCATAGTGACATTGTACCTCCTGTTTCTATAGTATACTTTTGTTTTGCAGTTGCATTGATCTGTATAGTAAAAACCTACGATTGGATGATGATTGTTTAAATTAGACAAAATATGTTACATATTCTTGTTTTTCCAAACTGCGCGTGTCATATATGCCAATTAATGCAGTTTGGTTTAAGGAATATGTTTTTATGGTACTGATGTGATTCCGTTATAAAAGACGCTTACTCATGTGATTTATGGCAAAGACATAATCACATATTTGCCTTTTTTACTTTATTGTTCTGTGTTCAGCTGCGGATGATAACATGAAATTGTGACACTGATAGTGTTCTCATAAATAAAAGTATGTGTGAGTACAGGGTTCGCGGCATTTCACCTGCGGTTAAAAAGATAATTTAAAAAAGCCAATTAGACACATTAAACTTTCTAAACTTTGAAATAAAACTCTTCAGTGTATATAGATGTAAGAATGCATTAAGAATAAGAAACACAAACTATTATCTAAAGTTTTGAATGTTAATCTATTTCAGTTTTAAATTCTTCTTGCTTGATTTTTTCAGTAGCCTCGATAACGCAGATTTTGGAATATATGATTTACTCCCGTTGAATAAAGTGATTAAGCTCGGCTTTACTTTTCTCCAAAAGCATATAATGCTATTCTCTATTGATTTAAATGTTTTACTTTGTCATGTGTATAAAGGTACCATTTATGCACTTTTTTTGCACACGGCTCAAGCATTTTTCTTAAGAGATTGCTTGTTGAAATATAAACGTTTACTTGTAAGCCCGAGCTCCTTTATGTCTGTTCAGATAGGGCACATAAAAGCATGTGACAATTGTTGGCTTTTTCTATCCTTCTCTCTTTTGCATGCATAGGCGTGCTGATTGTCACCAGAATTTGTTGAGCGGTATGACTGTCATTCCGTTTTCTCAACGATTCAATTCATTTTTAATGAAAATCTCAAAGATTTTTATTTCTATTTATATGTATTGTTGAAACAGGTGCTATCAATAAAGTAGGAGATACGGAATGGGTGAACGTGGTGTTCAGGCAGCACATGTAATGTTTTTGCTTTTTGTTTATTGAAAGCGATAAAAAAATAGAGTAAATGTGTGGTGGTTGCGAATACTGGGTGAGCAAATAGGGGGTGGTCGGCAAACCCTGAGTAAACAGGGGTATCATTTATAGTAAAGTATCCACATATCACCAATAGTTTTTATTCTATGCAGGATACAAAAAAGTATGCAAAACAGCGTTTGACGCTTTTTCTACGTATGCTCTATGTTAGAGTTCAGTGCGCAGTTGTAAGCAGAAAGCGGCCCTTCCTATTGTAATTGGGTATAAAACCAAGAACATATCCTACACTTTGCCTTACTCGCTAACGCTCGTTTACCTTTAAAAGTGAACTCTATTTTACTCGCTTCCTTCTTCTATCTGCAATTTTTTGTGCTTTCTTGACTTTATTGCGATATAATATCTTTTATTTGATTTTGTTAGCATTGTAAAATAGTAGCACCTTGGCAGCACCAAACGCATTACATATATTTGGCATTGCACAGCATGGTTACCCCACACTCCAACAGCTCACATTCATCTGAGCAGTTCGTTTTTCAGGAGCCAGTAGAGTCGGGCTGGCAGATTGTACCGTCGTCTCTTACAATTGACATAGCTGCCGCTCCTCTTCAAGATACAACACCGCCTCTGTCTATCTCCACACCATCAAGCGCTACATCAAATAACTCAGACTCGTGGATGCAAACACTTGCTAGCAGTCAAGCAACATCTTCTAGTGGTATGTCTTCATTTGGTGACTCTTTCCCTATTGTGGAAATGGACAACTCACTCGCGCTTCAGTATTTTGGCGCAATGGAGGTAAATGGTCGCCGTGACCCAACAGCTGAATTCCACAGTTTTCATGGAAGGGACAGAATTGGTGGCCAGTGGCTTCCTTCTCAGATCCGGTGCCCGATGCGGCTTGGCTTGGCCAACATGTACAATCCATACGCTGTAAATGGGCTTTCTATGCAACACGCGCTACACGCTGCTGAAAATGCACTGCCTGCATTTGGAATGTTAGAGACAAGTCAGAACGTTAACGCTACAACTGTCACGTCTAGCCTTGGATCTACATTGCCAGCAACAGTGGCAGCAGTAACAGCTGAAATACCCATGACAGTACAAACATCAAGCGAGAACGCTACATTGAGCATGCCAAGTACTCAAGCTATTTACTATGGCCAGGCAGATGCGCAATCACAGCCATTGGCAAACACGACTCAAAGTCCCTCTTGCGAGACTTGTGGTAGTGTTAACACAATGTTCTGTGGGTTATTTCATACACAGAGTTTATCAGAGGTTGAAATGCAGCCCCCTGGAACAGAGTTTGCGTCGCTCGATAGATTGTCACTCAATTCAGTGGAGACAAGCACAGTAACGTCATCTGCGCGCATCTCGCCTACACCAGCTATCAGCGAGCCTCCACTTCATTTTATCGGCCAGGAGCACATGTTGACGCACACTGCTACAGCTGACCGTAGATTGTCTCGTGGGCGGCGCAGGGCAGCATCTTCAACAGATGCACCAATAGTGCCAGGCACTGCACGCGCTCGACACGCTGCAAGGAAAGCATCAAGGTCGCAGCAGTCAGATTTTCCTCCAGAGGTACGAAACGCCCTAGCTGCAATTCTCTACAGTATACGAGATAATCCATACCCAAACAGCGAGCAAATTGGCTTCATTAAAGCGCAATACGGCCTCAGCGAAAAGCAGGTGCGAAATTGGTTTGCCTTGCACAGGTGCCGACACATGGTGCGCGTGAACTCCAATGGGATTACGTTCTGGCGCTTCCGCAACGAGCTTGAGTAGGTGACATGCGTATTGCCTCCTTTTTTTTAATTTGTCTGCGGCCTGCATTTGCATGGCATTTCATCACTCCTTTTGCCACTTTTAATTCTTCAATCTTGTGTAATCTGTACTTTTTCAAACAATAAATTATTAAGATTATCTAATAATAAACAATACGCAAAAAACCCAGCGTAGTTTTTAAACAAGCGCGCGCGTGTATGTGTAAATACGTGTTTAAGCTGCCTTCCCAGTACACTGGTGCTGCTTCTATTTTTAGAAAATTAAATTTGTGCCTCGATATTTCAATATCGCTGACAATAATTACTAAACCACCGCTTAAACCTGCACATCTTATTCTTTATTTAGAAGTATTAACTACATATTCTATTTTTAAACAGTTTTATTCTTCAGAAAATATTGCTTAAGCGAGGAGCTTCTTTGAACCACAAGATATGCAATTGTGATTGCTTGCAAAAATCCTGTATAAAAAAAGCTAACAGGAAAAAGCGTAAATCTGTTTTGATCTAACACCTAAGAGTATACATGGAATTGTGCTAAAAATAGATTTTAAGCATTTTTCGTCGTCATCTCAATCGCGCTTAATTTCCATCCATTGGACATCAGTTTTTGGTTTATCACATTTTAGCTTGACACCACACAACGCGAACTTCTTTGCATGTGAGTATCTGACCGTCTTCTGCTCACTTCAATTGTATTTCTGTAAACAAATGGACAATAGGCCGGTGTATCACTTGAATGGTTATTTTTGTTTGCTGTCGGATATGACAAATTTCGGAAATTTTGCTTATTTCCAGGCACACATGGCTAGAATTTGTATTAGAATTGCAATGCCGACAGGTGTCTGTAGAAATGGATAATAATTAAGGATTTTCCTATTTATTTAGTGTATAGCCATATAGAATTGTTTTAAAAATAGAACATAATTATCCAGAATAGTGTTTATTTTTCGTATATTCTCCGCAGCTGTGTATAGGATTTCCGACTTTGTATGTTTACATACGGCTATACGCTAATGCTGGCTCGTCAGCATTATTTTTGTGTGTGTCTACGCACTCACTGGTACCGCTTTGCATGCGTACTATTTGCTTTGGAGAGCTTTTTAGCGTATTGTTGTGCAGTTTATTGCTTGTAATTCTGGCAATTCTCAAGTAATATGGCAGGCATGGCTGTGAAGTCATGGGAACGATATGATCACTGTCAGTTTTGCTGTAGGCACTGCTGAGTTCATATTTGTCTATTTTTATTGAAACTACCAATATAGACATCCTAATCAAGTAAAATGGATAATAAACACAAATTCAACTGTAAGACGATGGAGACCAAACACTTTGAGGTTTTCTTTCGTCAAGAAAATTAAGCCAGAATGTTGTCTTTATGCTGAAGCCACACAGTTTTATTGCAAGTTTGCAAAATGCTGGTGGGTAGTGGGGTTGTTGTCATTCCAATGGTATGCGCAATTGAGGAACTACGTTATTTTCTATCCCTTCCCCACCCCCGCTTCGTTAGTGTTTAACCAGCGCCTTCATCCGAGGCAATGCAACATCGGAACAGTAAATTACGTTTACGTTTGTGCCTTTGTTTTCTTGTCATCACTATTTTCCTCTTTAAGCTTTCGCATTGTTGTACTAGCAGCATATTTTCTTCATCTCTTTTTTGATGGCCAAAAAATCCTGCCCCCATGCACACTAAAGCAGGCTTGGTGATTTTCTCTCTGCATAGAGGTTGTATACCCGCCCCTCATACCTGCCCCTCACTGCTTCCTCGCTCCGCTCCGTCTCGCTTCCGTGGCATCAACAATGATTCTCGTTTTGTTGCAGCTAGAGTTTCCATTATTTTATGTGGGGAACTTATTTTTGGGAAGCACACCCTGTACAAGCAAAGTAACATACATACACACGCAAATATATACGCCAAACCTGGGGTGTGTAAATGTGCTTGTCGCTTATTTCTGCCTACAGAAGGCAGTGTTTGTTACGTGGCTATATAACCAGAGCACATTTCCTGGCTGCCGAAACTCACTCCATCACTAGTTCGGATTTCCTTCAAACAAATAGCATTTGACCTACTTCAACTCCTTTCATATTGCGCGAGCATATATTCAGATAGGCGGTACTCTTATCGTTGGCTTCTGCCTTTGCTGCATGTTCATTCTTTATCACTCATTCGTACTGCATTGACCATCTCGCATAGCCCGTCTCTACTGTATATTTTTGTATTGCACATATTTATCCACTGCATCCTCATTGCTAGTCGTACACCCCGTATGGATTTTAACTCAAACGACCACGGCAACAACTTTACAGAACCTTCTCTCTTTAACACCTTCAACTACTCCGCTATCCACATGAGCCATATTAACGACGCAGACTCTCAGAACGACATGGTGCTGCCTTCCAACTTTGAAGCTGAGTGTGTTCAAAACGAGTATCCACCAGGCGTTAGCAGCAATTTTCATCGAGCGGATGCGCCGTGCGAATATGTCAGCGAGCCGACTCTACAGCATATAAGCTCTGGAGTAAACGCGATGGTTCATTCAATTGGCAAGGAACTCGGCGAAATGCAAGCTCTGGCCAATCTACCAAAGAGTACAGACACCACAGCATCTGCGAGCCATATTTCTGCTGGCCAGGACTTTTACTCGTACCCTCCGATTGTCGCTTCAAACTTTGTTCCACCGTCATCAACAGCGGTGTTGATGCCTCAAACCGCTGACACTAATGCTACTACAAATAGCGTTTATCCAAATGTCTACGACGCAGTCAGGATGATGGCTTCTGCGTATACTTGCCCCTCAGCTGCCGCTGGCCCAGCGTCTATCACAGCTATGTCAACACCGGCATCAATGGCTTCAGAAATACCGTATCAGCCCGTTTACAGCTCATCGCCTTACGCAGCAAACCTCTCATCCATGCCCCTGGTTTCCAACATGTGCAGTGGCTCATCTTTGGGTAACGCCAGCAACAGCAGTGGCAGCATTAGCAACAGTGGAACTGCAATGATCCAGCCAATAGACGACCGCCCCACTCATGGCCAGTTGCCATATCAAATATATGCATCTGCGCCGCTTACAAATTTAAATGGGGAAAACTTGCCTTCTGTCGCGCCAGCGTCAATCGAAGCAGCGTCGCATTGCACGCCAATTATGCAGTCAATACCGCAGCAGCCGGGAGAGCAGCTTTTTACGCATTTCGACTATGCAGGCCTGAGCAGCACTGCAGCGACGACGGCAGCAAGGGGGCTTTTGCCTGATATGGCAAGCACGGCTGGGCAAGGATTCAATGCCTCGACGCAGATTGCTTTTGGTAGCCACGGTGTGCAAAGCCTCGCGCATACCCCGCAGCTCGAACAATTTGGTTATCAATCGCCAGCAACCCTACTTGGCGGATACACAATGGGCCCCGCAACGGCAGCAGCAAACATTGCCTCTGCAGGCTCTACGGTCATATCGGCTACTTCTTCACCGATGATTACAAGTAGCTTCAACGGTATTTCGCTGAGCGACGGCACAAATGCAACAATGTCATATGCGCCCTTTTCAGGATCCTCTGCAGCATGGAATTCAAACCGGACAGCATGTCCACGCATATACAGGTCGCTTAGCTCTAATGCCCAGCTGCGGACCCGGTCTTCGTCCCCGAACCACATGACGCTTGGATTTAGCCCACGAGCGGCTGGACATCCGTACATGGTTCATGCGAATACGGTAAATGGAGCTGTCGGCTGCGCCAACGGCTGCCACGGTCGATCTGGATCAGATGCGTTTGTTGGACGCACCAAAAGAGCAAGTGTACATCTGATCGAGTCGTATATGAATCGTCGCAAATCTTCCATCGCCAGTATGGCGTCGACACCGTTGAGCAGGCTTGCCAAATCGGCCAACAGATCGCGTGCCGGTTCTTCTTTTTCGCAGTACAGTGCCCTGTCGGCCACGGATGATGCCGAGAGTATCCCGAACAATGATGAAGATAATAGGGCCGGCGGAAAATGCAGCGACACTGTTTCCCAATCCAGAACGGTCGGCCAGAGACAGCAGGTACGTCGGATACAAGGCCTACAGGGTGGCAGTCGTATTCCCCTTACTGAAGAACAGCGCGAGGTATTTTTCCGCTGGCTGTATGAGAATGCCCACGACCCAAAGCCCAAAGGCCACGAGCGTGACAGACTTCGCCATATTGGAAATATGTCGCGCGAGCGTTTCAAGACATGGTTTGCAAATGCACGCCGCAGGTACTTCATCACCACGCAAGAAAACGGCGTACTGCGCTACGCCATCAACCAGCGGTTCATTGTTGCCTGCCAGCGTGCCAAAATAAACATTGATTGATCCGGAACACGCTTGATTGTCTACACGTTTTTTTACAGTTTTGATCCAATGATTAAACAAGTGAAATTTATTGAGATTTACCATTGTCTTGTACCATTTGACTGATCGCTGATTAAGGGCGGGCATCAAATCTCAACGTCGTCATGCACTGAGGGATTGGTGGTGAGTTGACGTGTCTCACTTGGGCTTTGAATTTTATTGAGACGAGCTTCACATCTTTCCCATCTGCTTTATTTACAGCCCCATCTCTATTTCAAAATGATTCTTTTGGAGCCCAATAGCTACGTTCTTGAGGAGACGCTCTATGCGCGGTTTACAAGCGAGAAACCCGAAGTGGTCGACATTACGCTGGTGGACTTTGACAATGTCATTTACCACGTCCAGTCAACAGACGGGCAACGCACATTGCTGACGCTGTCCGTAGAAATGAAGTACTACAACGAGGTTCTCGCCTACGGCGCTGAAGAAATTCTCCATCGCGAATATGGCGACTACCTTGTGCCGGTAACAGACTCGCAGTACCAGATCTCGCTGCAGTTCAACCTCGAGCAGCTTCCCGAGGACAAGGCGGCTCTGGCAAAGCACGTGTCGATGCTGAAGCGCAACGTGCTTGCCAGCCCATTCCTGCGCGCTTTTGAGTACTGGGAGTCCCAGCAGGAGGGCGCTGGACCCCTGATGGCCACGCACTATCGTGACGACGAAGCAATCTACGTGCAGGCGCAGCAGGACCGGGTGACGGTTATTTTCAGCACACTGTTTAAGGAGGAAGTTGACAGAGTGCTGGGCAAGGTATTCCTTCAGGAGTTTGTCGATGCCAGACGCCAGGCGTCTATCCAGAACGCACCTCAGGTGTTCTACTCCAGCCGCGAAGCGCCGCTAGAGATTCGTCACCTACAGGGCCTTAAGCAGGACGAGAGCGCTGGTTATGTCTCGTTTGTGCTGTTCCCAAGGCACTTCGCCGATCCTGAAGTCCGCGAAAAGACCATTTCGCAGATCCAGTTGTTCCGCGACTACCTGCACTACCATATCAAGTGTGCCAAGGCGTACATGCACTCGCGCATGCGCACGCGTGTACAAGACTTCCTCAAGGTCATCAACCGCGCCAAGCCCGATAGAACCACCGTTGCTGCAGAAAAGAGAACTGCAACCGGTCGCTACTTCCGCCCACAATTCCGCCAATCGACATCTACCTCTCCTCAGACCGAGAGTGGCGAATGGTAGAGTTACGGCAATGCGAAGAAACACGTTGCAGCTTGCTATCGGTTATTTCCAACATGTTTTTTCGAATATGTATTGCAATTCAAATGGCACATGACCCCCATATATCGCCGGTCTTTCAGATCCGAAACAGTATTTACCTGACAAGATGGACTGCGGCGATTTTTTCTGCCATTTTAGCCGCCAGTTGTATTACATCTCTCATCTTTGTTTTTCTCACTCTCTTCAACTCTTGGTCTTATTTTTAATTATTATACAAAGCGAAACAGCGTAACGTATTAAATGCTAGTGCAAAGGTTCAAAAGCGTTGTCCATGGTTTCGCAGCCAAGAGCCTTAGTCAGTGCACTCTAGGACGATCGGCAAATCAGCTCAAAGACCTTCCACCAGTTGGTTACATAAATCTTGGTATAGTAGACTACCGTGTTGCGCTTTCGCTTCAGAAACAGCTCTGTAGACAACGCATTGACGAGATATACTCGGGGCCACACCGCCAGCGAAGTGACCCTGGCGAGCGCCGCCTTTCAGATACCATCATTCTTTTGGAACATCCACCAGTATACACAAACGGTCGACGCAACCACGGCAAGGTAGGCGATGCCGAAATCGACAGACTGCGGCAACTCGAATGCGATTATGTAGAGACTAATCGTGGAGGCGAGATCACCTTCCATGGCCCTGGACAGCTGGTCGTGTACCCGAGCCTGTATCTTCGCGACCATCACTTGGGCACTAAATGCTATGTCGAGGGCCTAGAGAACACTGTAGTCGAGACATGCGCTCGCGTTGGCGTCAAGGCCGAGGCGCTGAAGGGATTTCCAGGCGTATGGGTGTCGCCGACGCAAAAGGTTGCTGCATTAGGGACGCATGTGCAGAAGTATGTCACGTCGCACGGGTTTGCGCTCAACTGCACCACTGATATGCGGTGGTTCGAGGAGATTGTCCCCTGTGGGCTTGAAGGACGAACAGCAGTGTCGCTGCAGAGTATCGTCAAAAAGAACAACAGCGGAGAAGCACCGGTTGATGTTAGCGTTGAGTCTATTACTCCGACTGTTCTAGGCAGCTTTGCCCAGGTGTTTGGATGTGACGTGCGTCCACTTGAAGAAGTATCACGGAATACGTTTGAGCTTATCCTCGAGATTCTGCATAATGAAACAACAAAATAAACGCTACATTCAACACAATAGAAAAGATAAAAGTGAGCAACCAAGCGGTAAAACTACGAGCCGGCTGTATAGAAGTAATACTGCTGCCACAAAGGCTGGTAGTCCTGAATTAGAGAACCCAGAAGACTGAGCAGCGGCTTGTTGTTGCACCACTCGGCAACCCGCGACAGTCGAGACTCGGTAAAGCGGTCAAAGAACGGTGAGCGTAAGAGATAATACAAAAACAGCCACTTTCTCCTCGACAGCTCGTCCTTCTCTACTGTATGCTTGGATGACTCCCGGCGACCTGCATGAAGATCTGTGCGGATCATCTGTCTGCTAGCCAGCTCGACTAGCAGCGACAGCGCCCACGGCCGCCAGTCACGCTTTCCAAGCTTGCGGATGCCCAGGACATATACCAATGGCCGCAAGATAAACAAAAGTTCGCCCGCCAGTCCTAGTGGCCCGTACCGCCGGATAAGCGCCAAGGCTGGTGCCACTGCTTCGGGATTGCGTGCCTCGCCAGTAACATATCCACTTAGTGTCGCACTGCCCTCGGTACGCTCAAGAATGTCCCTGACCGGAGTAAACCGCAGTCCACTACGACCACCCTTCCACTGACTAGCTGTTGCTGCTGCTGTCGCTGTTGATGCAGACAAGCTGGAAGGCGCATTTTTAATGGAGCCGAGAGATGCCGGATCAACCAGCCTTTCAGGTACGACACTGCCGGTGACCATGCGCCTCCCACTCAGCTGAAGCAGGTTCATCCGCAACAACACCTTGACTATCTCAATCAGCGACACGACTTTCCACCGCATCTTCTCGCCCAGCTTTTTTACCACCAGCATCTCGACAAGCTTCTCACTAAACTGCAACCCGCTTAGCAGTAGCGCCGTAGCGTGGTAGACTGACGACCGCTGCGACAAGCGACCATGATAGCGGTTGAACGGTGTGACGTCGATTTCAACAGACTTGCCCTCCTTGTCTACCAGCAAGCCGGCCTTGGCTGCCTTGCCCAGCAGACTGTCGTGGTAAACGCCAACAAAGCTAAGAAGCGTGTATATGGCTTCAGAAGCCAGTTCAGCGTCGGCAAACCGTCCAGGCAGAATATATGTTAGCGTACGTAGGCCATTTTCGATCGAATTTACTTGCGCCGCGTTGTTGACCACAAAGCTGGCATACTTTTGAAACATTGCAAAGAGACACAGACAACAGAAAATAGAGGAGGTGTTTGAATTAGATAAATCGAAAACAGTTATCGAGATAGACAAAGAGATGAGAAGCGCCTGGATGGCTCGGAATCGCTGTACGGGCCAGATTAATATCCGGCGATTTAAAATGCACAGCTATCACGTGTGATTTGCGTCGGCGTATTCGCCTGTTTTTCCTGGGCTCAAGCCCGCTCAACGTGCTTGCCTGGGTTCATGATCCCGTTCGGGTCAAGCATCTGCTTGATCGACTTCATTGTGTCAATGACAACCGGCGACTTGGAGTACTTGAGGAACTTGCCTTTGTGCATACCCAGTCCGTGCTCAGCAGCAACCGAGCCACCGTGACCGCCCACCCACTCGTAGACCCAGGGCTCCATCACTTCCTCGACCACGCCGCCGAACTCGTCAGCAACGACTTGCAAGTGAATATTGTCGTCGCCAATATGTCCAAAGATTGTAACATCACGCACAGGTGCATCTGCGACGCCGTAAAGCCCAGCATTTGTCAGATGTGTCTTAACAGCTACAAGAAGATCGTGCTGGTAGCGGGATGGCAGACTGAAGTCGTATACGTGCATGCACCCACTCTTGGCGTGCGCTTCGGCCATCTGAGAGCGGAACAGCCAGGTACGTTCCATCTCATCAGAGTCCCTAAACACCTTAGTTTCCTCAACCAGCCCTTCAGCAGAAAGCACCTCAAGATAGGCGTCCATCTTCTCAACATCGTGACGCTCAAACGAGCCACGAGTCTCAATCATCACAAAGAACTCGTGCGGATCGGCAAGAGGACTCGGGTTCTTCTCGTACTGCACGACAAGCTCGTTGCACCGACGCTCCCAAAACTCGAATGCCGAGATAATCTCGCCCAAGTTCTGGCGAGCAAGCACAAATGCTTTCTGGATCTTGCTAAAGTCGCTTAGTCCAAGCACAGCGATTTGCGAAGACCGCGGCTTGGGTGCCAGTGCGATTGATACTGCAGTGACCACGCCCAGCGTGCCCTCGGCGCCAATAAATAGCTGCTTGACGTCGTACCCAGAAGAATCTTTTTTGAGTGAAAACAGTGCGTCCAGGATGCGCCCGTCGGCCAGCACAACCTCCAGTCCAAGCACGTTTCCATGCAAGGTTCCGTAGCGGAGATACCGCAGCCCACCGGCATTGGTGCTGACATTGCCTCCGATCATGCACCGTTTCTTTGCGCC
>JANBSE010000266.1:0-13527 GCA_027578475.1 Coemansia sp. RSA 2607
TGCTTGCTGTCTGCTGCCACCGCCATCATCACTCACTTGCACTTTTGTGCTTTCAAAGAGAAAGAAAAATAGTGTTTTTTCTTTTAGCTACTGTACCCTGTTTTGACTTCATTCAACCCGCAAAAAACTCCTTTCCTTTCAACCCACTGTTACAAGACAAATACCTTATATTTTTCTAATCAGCAGCACCTGCAACTGCAATACCTACCAATTTCATTACACACAAACGATACATACATAATATTCCTCAGCGTCACTAACAGTGCATACAGTATGACTCGCAGGCGACAGGAAATTACAGAAAAGGTGCCAACGACACCGAGAAAGGTTGTCGTGTACACAGACAACCTTATGACTTCTAACAGCGCACGCAACACGGTCACTGGCGAGTCGTCTTCCAAAGAGGTGAGCTTTTCTTGTTTTTTTAGAGCTGTGGAACCCGTGCACGTTAGGCTCAGGCAGATGATAACAATCGCTTTTTTCCCACTAATAATTTTGTTTTTCTTCTTTCATGCAAGTCTCTGGCTGTAGCTGGCAAACTCGCTTGCCGAAACCCTAAATACGGCGCTTGTCATTTCGACGTCGTTCAGGTTCGACCCTGAGCTCAATACGCTTGAGATTCTGGATCCATACAACCCGCGGAACAACATCCAAGTCAAGGGCATAACCGACTACAAGGTATCAGTCAAGGTGTTTATGCTGCCTACAGCTGTCGATGTAAAAAACCGGCCGTCGACAGTGTACGTCAAGCAGGCAATGGCTTCGGTGCATAGGCAGCTAGGCGCTGTCAAGATTGACGAGCTTGTTGTGTCGTTTGCCGAAATATCGGCCCAAACTCCTGGAGGCTTAAATGGAAGCAGTAACGGCGCATCACTATTACGCTCTGGAGGCGCACGGGCCGATTCACTACCGGATCATGGTAGGCCGTTGGATTCGCCTGGTGAGGCTGGTATCAGCACGATCGAAGATGCCAATAATGATACAAGTACCACTGGGTCACGCACATCAAACGACGACAGCGAGAACGACATGAGCCGCTATCTCAAGGTCTGGAGGCTTTTAAATCGCATTAAACGGTCAGGCGATGCATGCAAGATTGGCATCAGCGATGTCACAAAGAGCCAGCTCGAGCAGCTATGTCAGCAGTCGGAAGTCAAGCCAGACATTGTCCAGATCCGGCTGAATCTGAACGATCCCTCAGATCAGAGCCTGGACGACGAGTTGCGGGCCTACGCCAAGGAGCAGGGCATCTCAGTCAGCGCACACGCCGACGAACCCGTGATCCTGAGCGACCGGACGTTCCAGATGCTCGCATCAGATTTCAAAATCAACGAGCGGTTCCCAACAACCGAAGTGGCTCCACAAGGGTACAAGATGGACTTTATGCGGCCCAGATGGGTTGCAAACTATACTGTCATGCAGACCAAGCGTGGGCTAGTCGCAAACCGCGGATACATTGCCATGGCCAGCTCGGACTGCGTTCTGGATCCCAACCGCATCTCCCCTCGGCCAAAGTACTCCATGTTTGGAGGCTTTATGTAAAAGAAGCAAGCTGTTTAAAAGTCGATCATTGACTCATATCACTACACTCTATCACTAAAAAAGAAATAAAGTTTTTAATTTTCTTCAGATGCTGTATTCATAAAATTCTAGTACTCGTCAGCAGAGTCCTCGTCGTCGTCGCCAGCAACCTCAGCGTTCTCGCGCTCGGCACGCTCCATAAAGTCCTGCAGCTCCTTCTCTTCGTTCTCAGACACGACCTTGGGACCCATGACGACCTTGAGCGAGCCGCCCTCTTCGACAATGACCTTGCGCACCTCTTCAATGGCCTTCTCCATCAGCTGCAGATCAGCAGCCTTATCGATCGACGTGGTTGACATGGTGTACTGCGGCGGAGCAATAAGACGGATTTTGATGGGCGTTTCCTCGGTCGAAACGGCCTCGCCTGCCGTAAGCGCCTTGCGAATGGCTTCAATGCCCTGGTACTCGGTGCAAGTAACCTCAATATCGGCACGCAGCTTGCTGCGCTGGGGCCGCAGGTCGTGCGAAATAATAGCAACCAGCTCCTCTTTGGTCTTGGGGTCCAGGTTGAACGGGCCAAACACAGCCTCGGGATCCGCAATCGCAGCCTTGAAGGCGTCATATGCATGCCCATACTGCTTGTACAGCGGCCATCCAAACTGCTTGTACAGCTCCTCGGGCGTAGTTTCGAGCTTCCGTGCCAGACTGGTTATAATAAGATGCACATGCTTGGACTTTTCAAACTTGACTCTGCATGCCTCAGCCTCGTCGTGGTTCACACGGCTCTTGGACAGGTCAATGTACCCCTTGCTCTTGTCCACACGGAACACAGAGACGGGCTCGTGACGACCGACACGGATAAGGCTTTGTACCGAGCGGATACGACGACGAGACAGCTCTGCGACGGGAATCATGCCCTCGATGTTGCCGTACTCCTCGAGCTGAACGTATGCGCCCATCTCCTTGATGCTCTTGATTCTAACCATCACAACATCGTCAATCTCGGGGAATTCGGCTTCGTAGAAGCGGCACGTAGTAGCCATGTTTATATTTTAATTAATTTGTGGATAGCACTCAAGTCTGAAATTGAAATCGAAAAAGAGAACGAATTGTAAAAGCAAAAAAAAGCGTTGAACCATTAGCGACTGCAATTTTTTGAACAGGCCAAGTTCCTTCTTACTCCTTCGCCCCAAACGGATTAATGATTAATCACTTTGTTTAATCACGCCTCTTGAGCATTTTAAGCTTTCAGCTGCGCCTGCGTCACATCGAATGATCACACGTCTGAGTTTGAGCGCATGCCATCTCAAGTTTCCCGTCCCTCTATCTCTCTCTTCCCCCCTCTTATCGCATGTAGTTTTATACTTTTTCACTATTGTCATATTAATCCTGTAATACCTCTGTTTATCGTCATATGCACGACTTTAACGTCACCACGTTCGCTTCGCCTACGTACTGCACGTACTGCGGAGGGTTCCTCTGGGGTCTTGCTAAGCAAGGCGTGCGGTGCAGCAAGTGTCGGACCACTGCTCACAAAAAGTGCGCTCTAAGAGCCGTCACAGAATGCAAAGAACCTTTGTCAGCAAAGTCTGCAGCACAACTTTCGAACAAAAGCAATGACTCGCTAAATGCATCGGCTGCTACTCTGCACGATCAGAGCAATACAGAGTATATTCGCCAACTTGACTCAATGTTCTGGCAGCAGGTGGACGAAGAAACAAAACTAAACAACCTGGTATCTGCACAAACTGAACAGCCACTATCGCTGTTCCAGACTCTACCAGCCAATTTTATGCAGTTTACCGCCAAACTAGCTCCGTTAAGTCTTGTTCACCGGAGCGCAACAGATATCTTGATGTGGAAAAAGCCCAAAAACTCGCTTGCTGCCATGTTTGTGTACTCAATGTACTGTTTGAGACCCAATCTTCTGCTAGCCACACCGCTAAGCCTGATGATTGCGTACATTGTGTTTAACTACTACAACAGTGGCTATGCATACGTTGAATATGAGGATACATCGACTGAAACAGATGGGACAGATGAAAACGAAAGCTACTATAACGGGCTGACAAGGTATGGACAGACTAGTCCGCGGTTTTTCAATATTGTGCCACTTGCAAGTAGCCCATCCCCAATACCGAGCAACATGTCAGAGGTGCTTGCTGGCTCTAGCAAAAGTCTCAATAATCGCAGTATGGCTAGCATTACCAGTGGATGGCAGCAAAGACCGCCTGGAAATAGCGGCAATGGCCGGCAGCTGCGAGAGCGCAAGCGCAGCCAGACGGCCACCAATCCGTACCCATCGATAAATTCTGATCGCGATCCATCTAGGATGATCTCGGTTTCGACAATAGGATCAATTGATTCACGAGCTGATTCTATTTCAAATTCGCCCCCAACATCGCCCAAGGGACGAGTACTTGTGCGCAATCGTTCTGCAAGCACTGGGGCTCCAGTTCTGCCAAGCCCAGCAATCGACCTGTCTGCTATTTTGGGCGTAGCCAGCTTTGGGAGTGCAAAGTACACCGACAATGTGCACACGACACAGACACTGACCGGCACATACGTGAAGGTATACGACTGGACGGCAGCACACAACTACCTCGTGGACTGGTCACAACCATACCAGGCGCGTCGCATCCTTCAGGCGTGTCTACTAGCACAGATGGCTGTGCTAATCTCTGTATACTACATACCCTGGTTCCTTCTGTTTCTGGTCGGAGGAAACTGTGGTCTGCTTGCAATGTCGCCGCATGTTCGGGCCTTTTTCAAGGTGTTTGGAGTCGAATTTTTGCTATTTTTGCATGAGCACGTCGAGTTACGGCTGATCAGAGCGAGACGCTGGCTACGTCGGTCGCGGCTGTTTGGAAAGAAACAGCTTCCTGGCCCGATTACACGAGCATTCTCCTCGCCAACATTGCTTGCGCATAGCGACGGTGGCGACGATACTGACGACGAAAACAATAACAACACCAACGACAGCGGGTACCGTACACCCCCGCTTTTGTCTTTGTCGCACACGCCCACGTCGAGCACATCAACGCTGGTGCGCATTCCGCATACTGTCAGCGTGTTCGAGAATCAGCGGTGGTGGCTTGGCTTTGGGTGGATTCCGCGTCTAGGAAGCAGCGAGCGTGCCAAGTGGAGTGACGAGTCTGGCAGGAAGCGCTATGCATCGCTGAGCAACTTTTTGCCTGAGGATGGCTTCGTGTGGGCGGACGGAAGCAGCAGCGGCGGCTGGGAGATCGATCGTCTCTGGGCACTTCCTGTGGCAACAGACGATGATGGCTGGGTCTACACCGACAATTTTTGGAAAAGACCAGCATCTGCCGCGTCGGCTGTATCGTCGTATACGCGTCGGCGCAAATGGGTGCGCCGCGTGCGTCCAGCCAATAGCAGGCTAGACGTCACCCGATCACCGGGTGTGCAATCAGGAACAGCGGCAACATCAAAAACAACAGCGTCGGCGGCGGCTTCACAGTCATAGCGGCAATATATATTTTAAAAAATCTATTTTTAGACTCTCAAGTTTTTTTTTACGAGAGGACGAGCGAAACATACAGCACGTCAAGCCAAATGTACACTTTGTTACTTTACTAAAATATTTTTGCTCAAGGCGCTGGCTTGCCTAAACTGTTTCTATAGCAAACTTGAGCCCACGTTTCGCCTTTGCTGTACACGGTTCAGCTCCTATTAAAAAGAAGGTAAATCTCAAAGTGTAAGACGGCTTGTTCACTTTGGGGTTTGACATGCAGTCCCAGCCCGCACAGGCATTAAACGCCTCTCTGTATGTGCCCCACTTCACTCTGGCTTTCCTATTTCATCTTTCGAAGAGTTAACGTGGTCTTTCTTTTTTGTTTTCACTCTAATTTAAATTTAATAGTTATTCTTGCTTCTTTGCCGCAACGCACGTACAAACGAGTGCACACAGCTTTTTTCTTTTTCTCACTCTTTATTTACATTATCGCTTTGTTTTCAAGTTTTTTTTGTTTGGCACAGTTAGCAACAACACCAGTGGCAATTTTACACTTTACACTTTTTCTCTTGAATTAGCAACCAGTTCTTTATTTTCTTTAACTCTAATCGCTTAATATTTGCAGCTGTAAAAGGTCGCGCTGCGAGAGGACAAGCTACACATTGCGCATTCGGAATGAACACATATACACAGCACAGCGGCGGCGGAGGAGGAAACAGAGACTCGCTTTCAAACCCACCTATATCAAACGTCAGAACATACATGTCGCATCCTCCTGGCCCAGAAAGCCATGTTGTTGGGAGTACTACGAACAGACATGCTGTAATTGGCGAGGATGATGGAGGCAAGCCGCGTAGCCGCTCACACGCAAGCAGTTCGGAATACAGGCCACAGCCGATTCAAACATACACATCCCAACAGCAGCAGCATACCTGGTACAACACCGTTCGTTCGGTTCCTCAAACAGTGACCGCAAGAATGGTTGACCCATCTGATGTCTCAAACAACTTTAGTTCAGAGGCGTCGCAAGACCATGAGTCGCGAGACATTTCACTTACCGTTCCTAGTCACGGACACATGTCTGCAAATGCACCAATAATGCGAAGTCGCCCTGGAAGTAGTGTAAGTAGCCGATACGATCCCGAACATCGGCATAATTCGCCTCAGCTTCAGTATCACCAGTATCAGCAACAACAACAACAACAGCAGCAGCAGATTCAGCCGACAATAGCTGCGCTTGCATTGGCAGACAGCAGAGGACAGCTGGATTCGGGACTCGGGTATTATCAACCGCAGCGCTTGCGAGCTGATATCAGGGCAAACCAGGGCTTTCATTCAGAACCAGCCTCTGGCGCTGGGTCACCAATGAGCATGACTTCGGGCGCTCGCGCATTCGATGGCAGTGGTGCAGGAGGGCGTCCCGCATCATCTGCAGATGATATTGCTGCCGCATACGCATATTCAGCACCATTATCTGGACCCAGTTTTAGATCTGAGCCTGTTTTCAGCTCCGGTCCTAATTCTAGCTCTGGCCGTGGCAGCGCGACCATGTCGCCAGCATCGTCGGCGCTCGGTGTGGTGTTCTCTGATTCCAAAACAATAACAACGGGTGGAGTGTCATCACGGCGCAATCATAATGGCAGTAGCAGTGGCAACGGCGATGCGGGTAACGGCGGTTCTGATGGCAGTAGGCGTGTTAGCCACACGTCCCGAGATGCTTTGTCTTCTCCACCGGCAGGTGCGGCACAAATTGATGCAGGCGGAGGGTCCATGTACCCCAACGGCGGATCACACAGTCAGCTTTCCGTACTCCCAGAAAACAGCAGTCTGAAAAGCTTTACTGGAAACAGCGAGAACAATGGGCCCTACAACTACCAGCACCACCACCACCACATGGCGCAGAATAGCTCCGACTTTACGCCTCGCACATCATCCCCCACCAGCACACCATCCATGACGGCGGCTTCGGCAACAGCGGCATCAAGCTCTTTCTCCTTCCGAAACGGCCAGCGCGCACTCTCTCATTACCAATATTCGTCACAACCTCTTTCGCAACAGAACACCAACACTGTGGGGACGAATCGGCACTCAACCGCCACCACAAACCGCGACAGCATGTTCCTTCGATTTAAGGAGAAGATTAAGCACCTCAAGCCGCGATCCCGGCCACAAAGCGACAACCTCACAGACAGGAAGTTTCCACTGGTCTCGTCGGGGCTGCCACAGAATTCTCAGTATGGCCTACCGGGCACGGCTGGGTCGCCATCGTTTAACAAATCCAACCGCGGCAACAGTAAGTACACAAACATTTGCAAATCATTTCTGGTCTGCCACATTTGTTGAAGCAGCACCAAGCCAGAAGGGAATTTTTTCTTTATGATGTATGTCGTCGATATGCCTTGCAATGTCTGATTTCATGGCTAACTCTCAAAAGAACGGCCATTTTCTCTGTTTGCAACGTCTGACATGGCGATTTTACACTTGTCGTATCTACTTTTCTTGCCTTTTTTCTTGCACTGTCGATTCATATTTACAATGCTTCTGACAAAACTCATGACCAGAAAGCATTCTATTTTTATCTCAAGCTAATTTCATCATGCGCACGTATTGGAATTTTAATACGCGGCAAACAATACTATCTATTGTGCACCCGTCTCCTCCTTTGTAAATAGGCTCAAGTTCAGAGGCGCAGCTGTTTGGGATGCCCCTAGCAAATGCTGTTAGGGCATCTGGCGTGCGAGTCGGAACTGTTGCATACTGCAGCGAACCATGTGTTGTGCCATCCGTGGTCGCCGTGTGTGGGCAGCATCTGTGGGAACAGGGCCAGCAGACACAGGGTATTTTCCGCGTTAACGGATCGATGAAGCGAGTCCAGAAGCTCCAGGAAATATTCAACGAGCGACCCGAGTACGGTCGGCACATAGAGTGGACTGGATATACACTACACGATGCAGCGACTATTTTGCGCCGATACCTAATATCGCTACCCGAGTCAGTGATTTCGGTCGAGCACTATAGCATCTTTATGGACAAATATGCAGAGGCTTTGCCAGACGAGATCAAGGCCAGAGACTACGGTGTGATGATTGGAAGACTTGAACCTGAGGCGCAGCACACGTTGCTGTACATGCTCGAGATGCTGTCCGTGTTTGCCAGACCTGAGAACTGCGAGCGGACACTTATGAATGCCTCCAACCTGGCTGCTGTCTTACAGCCGTGTCTCTTGGTGCATCCCGGCCATGTAGCCAACCCACACGAGTACAGCAAGGCCAAGGATGTCGTTGAATTCCTCATTGTCAACGCGTCGGCAATTTATCCGGGTTTATGTATTCCACAGCAAGGCAGTAGTTTTGTTGGTAGTCGGCAAAGCATGCTCAGTGCAGCTATGCAGAGGAACAGCACTATTGGTGGCGAGGAGTATGTGGTAATTGGCGGCCCTAGCGATCAGCATGCAGCAGCAGCAGCAGCAACACATTCTGAAGCATTGGTGTATATTAACGCTGGCTCTGGTGGCAACGCTGATGCAGCGCATGGCGCAGGGCTTATTACCTTTGACTCCATCATGAACAAAGAAGATAGTGTGGGTCAAGGAGAATATTGTAGAAGATTTGTGGCTAGCGACGACGGCACCACACTTGCCACTAACTATGCAAACATTCCAGCACATCAACAGCCGAACAACGTATTATTTTTGCAGCCGAATCGGTGGCCATCGACGGCAAATCCGCCTGATTCTATCACACGCTCACAGACACAGCCATACCCGCAGCAACCACCCAATCCACGCACATACGAGCACGAGTACTCTCAGAGTACAGGCAACCTTGGCGAGATGGCTTCCACCGAATCACCAACAGCAGCTGAAGACTCTATGAATACAGGGATGCCACCAGCACCGCCTCCGCCGCGTGGGGATTCACTCGTGACAATGAACATGGTCATGTCAACGCCAGTCATGGGCACAACTACAAGCGGTCGCACGCCTCCAGTAAGATCTTTGGGATCTGTTACAGCACGACTATACGATCCATCTTCTGGATCCATACCAACACCAACGCCGCCAGCAGCTCCAAAGAGCGCGGGAGAGGATTCGGTCGTGTCGCCTTTTAGTGAGTCAAACGGCAGTGGCTGGAATTCCGGGCGGTCGAGTGCGGCATTCAGCAGCATACAGTACCAGCATACTGGGTCACCGCAGCAGTACGCGAATATTTCAGAGAGTATTGCAGTACTTACGGACGGCAATCAAGATACCGATCAACAACAACAGCAAGAGAGGCGGAGAGTTTCGGGTAATGCCAGACCGCGTAGGTCGCTGTCGTTTATCATGCCGCAAACTGGATTGCGCAACGACGAAGACGAGAGTGGATTGATTGCCGACAGACTGTCAAAAGATATTATGGATCGGTCAAGTAACGCTGTGCGTGCCCGGAGAGTAGCCGGCGATAGAAGAGCTGCAGGGTACGTTAATGTTCCAGTCCAACCACTGCAAACCGCATCCACATTTGACAGCGCTGCCGATGCCCAGCCACGGCCACTGCCTCCAGTTCCTGTTCTGGGAGCAGGCAGAGCAGGGTCAACAATGTCGATTTCTAGCACAGGCGGATTCCATATGTATCCTCTGCCCAACTACCAGCTTGCAGGCAGTAGGCAATCACCTAGCGTCGTGTCAGCGCGTTTGCAGCCTGGCAAGACGAACTACCGTCTTGGCGACGACAGTGCAGATACAAGCAAGGACCTGAATCCCTCAATAGACAAATATCACACGGTGGGTCAAGTCTTGTACGGAGGAAGATCGCCTACATCTTCACAGCAGCAGCAGCAGCAGTCATCAATGCTACAGAGATTTTCTCCGGTTTCTGGTAATGGTGGCAGAGCCTCGTGGCTTTCAGAGGATGTTCCTAGAGACGACTATTCCCAAAACTATGATGTTGGTGATGAGGACAGCCATGGGGGTGCAGGTTTATACTCGCAAAGCTTTTCAGAGGCGCAACAACAGAAGCTACATCCAATTGGAAGAGCGAATCCGATGACAGTCCAGCAACACCAGCATCATAACCCGCAAGCGCAACTATCGGATCCTCAAGAGGAAATAGTATCTCCTGGCCAGTACAATGCGGACGGAGTCAAATTCAACCGGCTTCAAAGACAGAATAACGGTGGTGTTGGAAATGATGGTGGACGCGGAGATAAGGTTAGCATGACCCGGCTTAAGAACATGTTTCGCATTGGAAGCAACAACAGTACTACAGCTTCGAGCAGAAAGGTATCGTCGATGGCCAGTATCAGCACCGCGCAGGCGCAGCAGCAACAGCAGCAACCGTATCAACAGAAGCCTGCCCATGGTATCCAGCATCTGAACCAGCAGATTCCGGATATGCCAATTCCTCGAAGACCTCGGCACCCCTCAAGCTCAACACACGAAGGCAGGGTTTCTGATGCGATCATGTCGATTCCAAGTCAGATCAATGTCGCTGTTCCCCCAGGACATCTATCGATCGTGTATCCCGACTCGCCCATGTCCAAGGCAGACACTCTTAGACGGAACAGTGTTGACTCTTTGACAAAGCGACTGAGCCAGGGGAGCGGGTTGATGGATGGTAGCGGGCGTGCATACTTGGTGGATCCCGATCAGGTTGGAGGAATCAACCTGCACGCTACGCCATCGAATTCAACGACGCTACATTCATCCAGCCACATGCATCAGCTCCAGCAGCAGCTTCAGCAGAAGCAGCACTACACTCGTCGGACTACTACCAATATGCATAATCAGACGACCGGCTTCCTCAGCGATGGAGAAGGCAGCAGTAGTAGCAATATATACAGACGACCAGGCACTGCACCGCAGCCCGAAAACGGGACATTTGTGCTGCCTGATATCAGCAATGGATCGCCGCTGATGCCTGGGCTTGAGTTTGGAGCCAGTCGTGAGTCAATATACCAGCAGATGCAGTTACAGGGCAGCGGTGGTGGAAGCAGCGGCGCCAGGCGGTTGAGTAGACGTTCGCCTGTGGCTCAGGAGCATCATGCGGGCGACGACGACAATGTGCTTGAGGGCAACAGTCCTCGACGGTCGCGATCTTTGCGGAACACAATTACATCCCTGCGGCGCAAGCTATCCAAGTCGAGCAGGGGCGGCAGCCAGCATAACCATCATACTAGCAATAGTTCGCCTGATGTTACGCCATCAGGAGGACCAGCGTTTGAGGAGGTTGCGATATAGACATTTTGGACTCTGTAAATGCACAAAAGGGCGCGTTATTGTTATGAAAGCGCGAGTTGTTCTTTAACCATTTATTGTACTTTGCAGTTCCTCACATGGCGGCTTGTTTTATTTGAACATACACATGTGCAGTTTGTGATTGCCAAAGCGTATTGTCGCATATTTGTTCTATTTTGACGTATTAACAACATACACACATCTCTTCCCTTCTTTTTTTTTTATAAAAATGGCCACCATAAGTTGCCTCAGCGATATAACAGTTTGGCACATCCTCAGCTATGTGTTTCGAGTTCCAATACCGGACCAACAAACGTGGAGAGAGTACATCCCGCTGCTTGGTGTGTGCTACCAGTGGCGAAAAATGATATTGCATCAAATGTACCAATACGTGTATATCACTGTTGGTCGCTCAGCAGATGGTAGAGTAAATAGCAATTTCGGACTTTGGTCAAATATTGAGCTTGTAGATTCGAGCGACCGACGGCATCTTGCTAGCAGGATGTCGATTTCGCTCGACGGCAACGTTGATTTTTACAAGCAGATGAAAACGATTCTCGATCAGTATATCGAAAACGGCGCACAGTGGCCGGCGGTCCACATGCTGTCAATAAGATATGGTATCGCAAAACCCAGTATGCGGCAGTTGGCAGAGCTCATGGGCAATCATCAGGCGACCGACGATGTCGAGCAGTGTAGTAATCTTGGTGCAGCACTTATCCGAAGCATTCCATGTGTGCGACATCTTGAGCTCTTGAACCATTCGAACAGACATGTTCCACATACGCTGGGCAGCGTGCTTGTGGGTGAGTATGGGCGGCACCTTGAGCACCTCTGCTGCGATAATTTGCTGATCCCCCGGACACTGGGATATTTCTCCAGTGGGCTGCGGCTGCTGGATGTTGACTTTACAAGAGTGAACATGGTGTATTTTCCAACGGTGTTGTGCGAGAAGCTCGAGAGACTGTGTTTGTCGGGGTTGCCATATAATTTTTCCATGTGTCACTTTGCGCACTGCGATCGGCAGATGGATGTGGTTTTTGCCAATCTCAGGGTGCTTGTTTTACGGTACAAGAAGCCGGAGGACGCAGGATGCAGGGCGGAGTTTGATTTTAATGCGAGTTACAAGGTGTATTCGCCCAAGCTACGATCACTTACGATAAGGAATAGTGGGGCTGGTAGCAAGTATAGCTTTGTTGGGAGGCAGCTACAGCGAGCGAATTTGAGCGGATCGGCGCAGAGTATTTGCAAAGTCCTTGGGGAAACGCAGAGCTTCATCCAGAAACTGACGGTTACAATAAACGCGCTGGACAAGAATGATTCCAGGGAGACCAAGTTTTACCAAGCGACGAATGCACTATATGCACAGAAACACAAGCAATATGCAAACAAGTTGGTGCTCAAGGATGTAAATATTGTGCTGGACCCGCAAAAGATCTGCTGGCCGAAACTCAGAAATTTGATTATCCACGTTGCAATTGGCGTGGATGTGTTTCTGCAGGTTCTGAAGAGGCTCGAAGGACTGAACGAGGCGGTAGCATATGACTTGGTTTGCAGTCAGATGGATGATTCTAATGGAGTGGTGGACGGAGGAGAAATTCTTGGACTGGAGTATGTTTTGGCTAGCCGTACTGCGAGGTACAATGCTGTTGGACATGAGCAGATGGTCAGAATGATCGGGTATTTGATGATCCAGGCGCGGTCGTTGAGAAGCGTGTGCACTCTGCCCGAGTTTTGCGGCGATGTTGACGAGTTTAGGAGGAGGAATGTTGGGAAATATCCAAGGCTCAAGAGCATTAAGGTATATGCATAGTGTCATTGTTCGTATATTTACCAGAGCCATATAGAATAGGGCATAGTTTGGAAACGTTGAGCATTGTATTACATTCTCGGGTTGAAAATTAAAACAATGTATTGCCTAGTAGTTTGGTTAAATGCTATATGGCGAGCATTTAGACAGACATAGCACTCATGCTATCTAAAGAGACTTATTTCGATGTTGACGTGACTAGTAAATCATTGTGTTTTTCTTAAAATATTATTAAATACAAAATGGCTGTTTAAAACTGTTACTGCAGACTGACCGGGTTACACTTCTCCAGGCTTGTCACGGTGAATCAAGGTAGTGGTGATCCAGTGATTACGAGGGCTGATTTTGCATCAACAAGGGACGCGGGGGATGAGGCTTGTGATTGGCTGCAGGTGATAGGAAATGCAAAAAAAAAAACATTGGGTGCGCATCAGCAGCTCGGAGGCGCTGTATATAAAAGCGTGATTGATTTCCGCATTGCAAAAGTGGGGGGCGGACGAGAAA
>JANBSE010000267.1:0-13510 GCA_027578475.1 Coemansia sp. RSA 2607
AGAATGCAATGGGGGCGCTGGTGGCCGACAATTTCCGAGACAGATATGGAGCAGCGACAGACGATCTGCCACTAAACGACGACTAGGACCAAATCCAGATTAAACGCAGCATAAGTGTGATTTGCTTCTGTAAATCACGGTGAATTGAACATATCAACATACTTGGTTGCAGGCCTGGGAACGGATGACGCGACAAACGCACAGACGGATCAACGCAATGAAAAAAAGGGCCGTGTGGCTCCTATATCACACAGCCAATGCGGTGGTCCATTTTGCGCACTCCCTTCTCCCCCCCATTCCTCGTACAAAAAAAAAGTAGCGCGGATAGTTCACACACAGTGAACAGCCCACCTCTCTTGCCTCTCTACATCCCCCAGCACCCTAACGATTTTTTACATAACACTTTACAGAGCACCACACATAGTTTAACAGCAGCACAGAAAACAACACAAAAAAAATGGACGCCCCAGCCGCGCCCTTCCTGCTCGACTCGTTCATCGAGGCGATCGCACGGCTAACCAGCTACGCGCTGACCGACGGCGAGAAAGAAACAGTAGTGCGTGGGTTCCGGCAGTTCCACCAGCGACTGGAGCGCATCAGCAGCAGCGCATCGCTCAGGCACATGGCGATCGAGTCACAGCGCAAAAGGCACCCGGTGGCATGCCAGCACGCAGGCAAAACATGCACGCAGAACTGCACTCGCGGGTTCGTCAAGGCGTTCCTCGTCGGATGGGCGGTCAAGGGCGCCCTGGATATGGTGCCGCACGTGCTGTCGCTCAGGTTGTTCAAGCAACCCAGCCTGCTTGTGCGCTCCTTGCGCAGCAGGGATACGCTGAGCTTTGCGGCGTTCCTCTCGGCGCTCATCGGGTCGTACAAGGGCGCTCTGTGTCTGCTGCGCAGGATGCACGCAGGCAGCGAGTACGTGCACTCGATGGTGGCCGGCGTGGTGGCCGGGCTGGTGGCGATTAAGCTGGACAGGAACCGGGCAAGGCGCGCAGCCGTCACACTGTACATGATGTCCAGGGCGCTGCAGTACGGCGCCGTGTGGCTGTTCAACCGGTGGGCGGCCCACGTACAGGAGGAAGAAGACGGACTGCGCGGGCGGTCGCTTAAACGCGCGCACTCTGCAGTCACCGTGGGCCAGCAAACGCAGGACAAACCGCGGTTCTCCCGGTTGCAGCCGATGAGTCCGCCGCAGCCCCCCGTGCGCGTGCAGTGGGCCGAGGACACAGTGGACACCAGCCAGGAGGCCAAGCGCAGGATGCTGCACGTGCAAAGGCTCAAGCAGGTCATGCGCTGGGTGCGTGCCTGCGCTCCCACGGCGCTGATGTCTGCGTCGGTGGGCGTCATCGTGTACGTGTTGTTCTTCCACACCGACGTGCTGCCACGTGGATATCTGGGGTTCCTGTCACGTGCGAGCGGCTACGAGCTTCTCTATCCGAGACACGCGGCCAGTGCGCTGAAGAGCGTCGGCCACGAGGTGCTGCACGGAGCCTCCGGCGGACGTATCCCGCCGGACATGACGACCAAGCAGTACATCGCTACGCTGCCGCTGGCAGCCCACCTGCTGCCGGCGGCCAATGACGGTATCCGCCACGACTACGTGGCGTGCGGAATTTTCCATCCGCACACGACCAGCTGCTCGCACGGCGCCCTGGCCACCGTGCTGCAGTCACTGCCCGTGGCGCTGCGTATCTACGCGCCGCTCAACGCTTCCGTGCTTCTGCTGTTCAAGCGCCGGCAGCTTTTGACAAACCCAAGGCGCGCGTTGGCCAAGCTGGCTTTGTCGAGTATGCGCAGCTCTGTGTTCTTTGCGCTCATGGTGGCTGGTATTATCAACGGGTCGTGTGCCGTGCGCGCTGTGGTGGGACGTGACTCGGTGGCGGGGTATGTGGCCACGGGGCTGGTCGGCGGGCTGGCCGTTTTGGTTGAGCAGCCGTCGAGGAGGGTTGAGCTGGCCATGTACTGCTTCTTGCGCGCCGTGGAGAATGCCTGGGATGTGGGCGTGAGGAAGGGTTTGTGGCGCAATGTTAGGCACGCTGAGGTGGCCTTGTTCTCGGCTGCCATGGGCGTGCTCATGACCATCTACCAGAACGATCCGGCGACCATTAGCTTGACGTACCACTCGATCCTGACCCGTGTTTTCGGTAAGAACTAACAGAAAAAAAATCAAGTGTGTTTTTATTTTACGATTGTCGAAGCTGGCGTAGCAGGTGGTTGTACAGCGATGCGAGTGAGCTGGGTCCGGCCGATCCGGACACAAAGCGCAGACGCACTTCTTGCTTGGCTGATCCAGCGTCTGCTGCACTGTCTGCGTCGACAGATACAGTGAACACCAGCACATTGGGTGGCCGGTCGGTGCTGGCCGCCGCCGATGCTTCCAAACTTTCGTTTTTGTCTTTCTGGCGTCTGGCCCTGCGCGTCCAAGTGACCTCGCTTGCCGAGCACCTGAGCACACTACCATCCTGCTGGCATACCTCAACGCCCAGCTCGCGCATCCTGCACTCGACCCACTCCTTCGCCTTCTCTACACCGTCCTCGTCAATGGCCAGGGCAAAGCAGCTTTTTTCCATAAACGACCATGCGAGCACCCACCGGGTAGTGACGCCCTGAAGCAAGCTGCCTTCCTTAACCTGCCTGGCACCCAACCCACGCACCCTGGCGCGCAACTCTGCGAGCGTTTGCTTTCTGCCAACCATAGTGGAGTACCAATGCACCCGCTCGCTCCACGCTTTGCTTTCGTCGGCCATGGAGAGCACAAACTGCTGCTCGCCGCCCTCGGTGTACAGCTCGTCGGGCTTGGCCACGGTCTGCTGTCTTGGCTGCGTGCGTTTCTGCTGCCGCAAAGTTTCTTGCTCCTGCTCGTTGGCGTAGAACGGAGGGTTGCACATGCTGAAGCTGAAGCTTTTTCCGAGCATCTCCGGATGGTCCAAGGGAAGCGTGACACTGCGCTGCTCGTTGAGCACCACGGTGATGCGGTCGGTCAATGTATTTTTCGCGACGTTCTGCTGCGCCACCTCGACGGATTCTCGGTTAATGTCGGTTGCCACAAATCTTGCCCCCAGCACACGCACGCCCAGCAGCGGGTATATGCATGACGCGCCCGTCCCCACGTCCAGCCCAAGAAGCTCCTCGTTTCCAGCGATTTCCCCGATAATATTGTTCTTGATCCACAAAAGGTAGTTGAGTCGATTGGCCACGGTGGGGCAGAGACTGGTGGCCGGCAGATAGACGTCCAGGTCGTAGTACTCTAGCAGCAACGCGCGATTCAGCGTGCGCACTGCTGCGGCGTCTTGGAAGTTTAGCGTTGTGCCTCGGCTGGTTGTTTTGAGGTGCGCGTGCAGTGAGGGGTGCTTTTTGGATAGCCAGAGGTAGTCTACGCGCTCAGGCAGCCCGTCGTAGGTCTTTTCGGCAGATGGCGGATCGACCTTGCGCCTCTTGGGCGAAGGCTGGCGGGATTCTTTAGACATTATGTTTTTCTTAATAAAGCAGGGCACGATACAGTCAAATAAAATAAACATTTTACTAAGCGAAATAAATATTATCTTTTTTTTTTTTTAAACAAAATTGATGCCAAATGGCTAACTTGTGGGGGTGATGGATATCCACATACCAAATATATTGCAAGTCGACAACAAGACACTCTACTTGCGACGCCTCTTGCCCAAGCTCTTGAGCGGATCACCGCCCTTAGCCTTTCTCTTCTTCCTGTGCGCGCGCTTCGGCTTCTCCTTATTAAACGGCACAAAACCCACGTCGGGTGCCGTAGCCACACCATCAGCCTGTGCAATCCCCGCAATTTTAGGCACCAAGTACTCCGGGATATGCTTCATATGCGGCATAACCTTACTGGGATTCAACGCCTTATCGTGCCTGAGGAATTGCAAATCCTTGGGCCTATCCTCGAAATGCGCCTTAAGCTTCTCAGAGTTCAAAATCTCCTGCTTAATCTCCTTAATCCTCGCCTCGCGGATCGCCACACGCGTCACCACACGCAGGGCATCCGTAGAGCGGTACCGGAAACCATCGACTTGCTTCATATCGAATTTGTACGGCAAGATGTTGCTCCCGCGTTTGCGCTGCTGCTTGGCTATGCGCGAAAACATGGCTTCTTCTTTTTGGTAGTCGAGGTGAGTGTTTTTGATATCCTCTTTGGCCACAAATGTCAGACTCATTCCGCGACGGCCTGCGCGTGCTGTACGACCGACGCGATGCGTGTAGGCGCGTGCGGAAAGCGGGAGGTCAAAGTTGATTACTGCGGCGACGCCCTTAAAGTCAATACCGCGCGACACACCGTATTCCTTGTCCTGCGTCTTCTTGCGTCTCTTGTTTTTGTGCTTGCTACCTTTACCGTCCTTCTTGCTCTTCTCACTCGCATCCTTCTCCTGCTCCTTGCTTTGTTCCTCGTTTTCTTCCTCAACCTCCATCCGCGTATTGCTGTTATCTTCCTCCTCTTCTTCATTTCCGTCAGCCTCTCCCATCTTGTCACTCTCATCCGTGGCAATAAGGTAGTCGTATACACCACGATTAAACTCTTCGACAATATGGTACCGCGAGTTCAAAGGCAGCTCCGAGTTCAACACGCATGCCTTGATCGAGAACTGCTCGAGGAAGAGTTTCAACCTGTAGCTGCGGTCAATGTTATTGACAAACAAGATACACTTGCCTGCAATCAGTCGTAGCTTTAGGATCACGTACACCAGCAGAAACTTTTCCTCGTCCGTGCACCGCACGACGTACTGCACGAGCTTGCTCGACTCCTCCTTGTCATCCTCAAGTTTAAGTACTGCCGGCTGGTTAAGAATCAGACTCTTCAGCGACTCAACGCCCTTGTTCAGCGTCGCCGACATCAACATTGACTGGTAAAACTTTGGCAGCCTTCCGACAATGCCCTTGATATCGTCTTCGTATCCAAAAGACAACACCAGATCCGCCTCATCAATAACAAGCGTAGTCAGTGTAACCGACAAATCAACAGCCCCGGCTTTCATGTGCTCCAAAATCTTGCCCGGCGTCGCCACCACAACGTCGGGGCACTCTGCCAGCAAGGGTGCCTGGATATGCAAGGGTGAGTTGGTGGCCACATTGAGGTGCGACAACTCTCTGCCACAGAACTTTGTCAAATCCGCGAGGTACTGGGCTACTTGCTCGGCCAGTTCGCGAGTAGGCACGAGGATGAGTGCGCGAGTTTGGTTGCGCTCGGGGCTGGTTAAAGGCAGAGCTTCTTTTGTTGCCAGGATTTTGTGCAGCAGGGGAAGACAGTAGGCGGCGGTTTTGCCTGACCCGGTTTTCGCCCTTGCAAGCACATCTTTGCCAGAGAGCGCCAGGGGTATGGCTTTGGATTGCACGAGCGTTGGGTGCACTAGACCCATGTGGCCCAAAGCCCGCAGCAGGCGATCGTCGAGATCAAGCGACAGAAACGTCGCCTGCTTGTCGAGAAGGTTCTCATCCATGCTGCTATAAATAAGTGTTTATATGTGTGTATGAGGGTGGTAAATAAACAAGAAAAGCGCAGAACGAAGAGAATAAAAAATGGATCGAGTAGCGCAAGAAGTGCAAGCAAATAAAATAGCAAAGCTGACCAAGTAGCTACAAGAAAATTTTCAGACCTGATCAGATTGATCCCCAATCGACGATTACTGACTGGTGCGATCTGTGATTAAAACGAAAGACAAGCTCAACAAGGGGTTAATGCGTGCTATCTCTTGCACGTACCTTGGTTTATTTTCTTTTTTTGCTCTTCGCATTTCCACATACACATACACACCCAACCCCCTCTCCAAACTTCTTGCACCATTCGGGAATCCGGGGTTCAGCAGGCGGGAGTTTCGACGGAGGGTAACGCGGTGTTTTTTCTTTCTTGTACATATGATACCTCGATCGCTCTTCAGCCGACGAGCAGCCTCCTCGCTTCTACACCAGACGATCCGCCAACAAAAGATCCACAACACACGCTTAGTCTGCAGTAAACATGCAGCACCCTTGGAACCACACCAAACGGCACAGATAGAGCAGGAGATATGGTCGTGTATCCGGTATGGCAACATACACCAGGCGGTGGCGCTGTCTGCCAAAGCGTACCGCAGGCAAGGTGCAGATCGCGGGACGTTGGGGTTATCTCCGCTTTTACAGTTTATGTTGATCAAACGCAAGCTCTCCATAGACTGTTTATACGCAGGTCTCTTTGCGCTCCAACAGCACAGCGGGCAGCATTCAGTTGTCGAAGGGCTGGAGATCTTGTACGCCGCATTGCTCGCCGACGGCGATTCGGGGCTAGTACAGATGTACACAGATACACGCGGTGATCGGCGGCGAGCGGAGCAGGTGGACGTGCTTTTGCTTGCGGCAATTGCGTATTATTTTAGCATGCAGGGGGATAAACGGCGGATGCTTCTGGTGTTGCGAAGGCTGCCACAGAGGGCAAGATGGGCTGTTGAGTGGGTGGCGAAGTGCCCCGTGAGATTAAGGTCGCTGGTTAATTTAGAAATGGCAGCAAGCGTGGATTCTGCGTGGAATTTGCGGCGACCGACTGCAGAGTTCAAAGACGTGCAAACTGCAGGCAAAGTTGTGCTTGATCTCCTTCGCAGAGATATAATCCCCGATCAGACAGTGCTGGAGACGTTGCTTAGTTCATCTGTACGCATGCACAATATTCCTCAGGAAGTGCTGTCGATATATGCCTCAAGAGAGCATGGATTTGAATTGTCGGGCGATACGCTCGTGAGGCTTGTTGGAATTCGCAGCACGCTGAGCAGACGGCTACCAAGAACACATTTTGACGTTCTGGGGACGCTTGTGCGAATGGGAGACCTTAACGGAGCGCTCATCGTGGTATCGGCGTTACGCAACCGGCAGATGTTCCATTTTCTGCTTGATCTTTGGAAAAGCACATACACAGACGACTGGAGGGCCATTGGCACAATTGCCAAAGCTATGGTGGCTTCTCTAGAAGACCGTATACTGCATTCGACACATCATCTGGTACTCACCGCCACCCTGGGCACTCTCAAAACAGCACCTCGGCACCAACACAAGCTAAAGCAAGAGATACTATCTTCTGCTCTCTCTCTACACTGGCTACTTGCATCAAGACTCGAGTCGCCGTCAGTTGCGGCGATCCACCAGTTGATCACGCAGCTGGCAGATAGTCAGTTGGCTACCAGCGCATTTCAAGTATACCGGGACGCAGAGCAGCGCGGATCGCAGTGGGCACAATCGCGCAGAACCTTTGCGACCGAAGCAATATTTGCTGCTCTCGCCCGTGGCCTTGCCCAAGTTTCTGACACGCGGTCAATAATGCATCTGACATCAACAGCCAACCGACTGGGCATCCACATTTCGTCGCACTTTTACACAGCCGTCATCTGCGGTCTTACCGATCCACGGCATATTCAAACCACCACCAACAGATACCACGTGCAACCACAACCCGACGCCTTACAGCGCATACAGGCGGCCGAAATGATGCTTGAGATGATGCGGTGCAACAACGTTGCGGTGCCACCTAAAGTGCTCTACGCGCTAATGCACGCTTGGGCGCTCTTGGGACAGACAAAAAAGACGCGCATGTACTCGCGTCGCATACAGAGACTGATCGACACGCATGTTGTTGGCGTACATTCGTGGAGCATGCTTATGTACTCGTTTGTGCGGTCGCAGGACACTCGCGGGGTCATCAATGTTCTTTCTCAGGCGCGCGAGTGGCTGCGGTCACATAAGCTCGTGGACCATGTTGATTCACAGCGCTCGAGTTACTTGGTCAACATTGCTATGAGTGCGCTTGTCAAGGCAGGAAAAAGCAGGGATGCTTTGTTGCTGCTCGACTCGTCTATTGATCTTGCACAATCGAACGAAGAGGGTGCTTTACCAGTCACTCCTGCAGACCCTGTGACGCTCAGTCTGGTTATTGGCGCACTGCTGGCGGAGCACCAGCTGGCCAGGGCGTTAGAAGTCTACAGCAACATTACCAAACGCTACGGGTTGCCAGAGAACACCTCTGAGCTGCGACGTCTACTCCGCTACTCCCTAAGGTTTGGCCACCTGGACGCGTCGCTCGAGATAACCGCAAGGTTGTTGCGCGCCAGTGGCCGTATAAAGGAGACACAGTGGATCAGACTTTTGCAGCTTAGTTTTGCCAATGGCCGTTATGCAACTGTGTATAACGTATACATGTGCATGTGTGCCTGCCACGAGCCTGCAAAAATGCATAGTTTGCTGAAAAGACATCCGGCGGTGCTTGAGCTGGCGCAGATGGCGAATGCAGAGTTGGGCGGTCTGGTCAAACATATAAAGTACTCGCCTGCGTATCAGGCCGTCAGCCTTTATCGCAAGTTGATGCGAGCTGTTGCCGGGTTTCCGCTTAAGGAAATGCGTAGCAAGTTAAGGTATAACGTGCGCTTTTGTTATGAGTTGTACCGCGATCTTGACTCGCAAGATCCGCACATTGCTCGGCTTATTTCTGACGGCCATGCGCAGGCTGAGTGGCTGCTTGAATGGCAGCGTGATCCCAACGTTGTGGAACAGGTACGCCATCCTGGCTCATATCGCGCTGAATAGAGTATAATTGTCATATATTAATCGTATAATAGAATTACACTACACTGTATTCATGTTCTGTATAAAATAAATGACATAGAATGACTAAATAACGTATAGAGAATACGTACAACATGTTAAGCACGCCTTGTTTTTTTTTTCTAATTAATTATGAAGATTATCGACAATGAAGTACAAACATGCACAGCTTGAAGAGCGGTGGCGCCCTGGTAAAATTGACAAACAAAGATGTCTCATTTCACTTTTTTTCTTTATTCATTATATATTTAACGGTCAGTATACCCAATATCTCAGAAAAAAATATTTTCTTGAATGATACGTAAAACGTTTCACTTGGAATCGTTGGTCTTAACTTACTAACAATCTACATGTATATCTAAATTTCGAGTTATTCCAGACCGGCTAGTGCAAAATAGCGATATGACAGTTTGACATAACGCACATAGTGGTACCCATTTATGGCTGTGTTTATGGATAGCGGATGCTGGCCAGTTTTTTTTTACTTTCTTTTACACACTCCGGGTTTGGTATCACGTTCTCCGAACAGTCCACCTGATGGTCAGGATGCAATATTTGCATTAAGTTTTATAGATTGTAAATAGCGTTGATATGCAAAGTTAAGTCCATTAAAATGTATATTTCACTATTTCATTATATGCTTTTGTTTATTTAATATGTTTATTGATGTCCAAGGTAGTGAAAAGTTCTAGTTACTAATTCCAAATGTACCACTTTATCATACCTATCATCTTACATTTAACACTTCTGCCGAATCACAACGCCATTATAATACTATTTTCGTTACACTTTCTGATTATTCACAAAGATATTCCTAACCTTTATTTATTTTTAGGCGGGAAAGCTTTGGGTTCGGGACGATTCTAAGGTTATAGTAATCGTGATAACTGGTCTGGATATGTCAAAAAAAGAGAAAGCAGTCCATCAGTCGACATCCATCATTATATACACGCCAGACAAGTTATCTCTGTGCGCGGTGTCAGTGTAAATGTTTTATTGCTTACATGCTGTCTTGTCTTGAGATATGTACGGTAACCATCTATATGTTCAAATTTTAGATAACTACTTAAATCCAATTTTAATATTTTTAAAACTATCTAAAACATTAATTTTTATGTTACTAATAAAGCAAAATGACAGTTTCACATGGTCATATGTTTCCTTTTATACTAAAATGTTATTATATAAACTTGCCATATTATCTAGGTCATTAGATTAGTCGCGCTCGTGTACGCAGGCTTAACACATAATGTTTCATATCAAATCTGAGATAGAAGGATGTAAAAAATACATTTAATAAGTTATATTTCCAAATTAAAAATAAAAGGGATAAAGAGCAAATTTCCGATAACGGTCACATTAGTTGACACTATTTCAGAGATTCTTTCCCATATGGTTGACTGGTTAAAACTTGGCCGTTGTGAATATATGTTTCCGAGTTGAGTGCTCGAGTGACCTGCATAATGTTATCATTGAGCGACTCGCGGCTTTCAGGAGCAAACACATGATAGGGAACTGGCGACGAGATCTCTATCCGCGACGGCGACCCAACAACATGATGGTATGGACTTGGCGCAGCCGACGACGACGGCCGTGAGCTGTTGAACTCGCTAGCCAACCCGCTGTACGGCCGCGCCAACGAAGAATCTTCACGAACAACAATGCTCTGGTCGCTGTTTTCCATAACGTCTCTGGCGAAGCGCGAGCTGTTGACAATGCTGTCCAGGTACTCGTCACCCGTGGTCTGCGGTCGCTTAGTAACCGTGGTCAGTCCATAGATAAAAGACTCGTTGACCGTTGTGCCCCTGTAGCCAGAATACGCCGACTGCTGCGGCGACCCCTTTGCCGGCATATCGGGAAGCGACTCGGGCCACACCATCTCCTGCATTGACCGGTCGATACCACGCTCATGATCAGACGCCGGCTGCAGGCCAGGGCCCTCCGTCCCTTCCTCTATTCTGCCTCCCTCATCCATTCCCTTGCCTCCCTCTTCCTTCTTTCCTTCGCCGTAAAATTGCTTCACTCCCTCGTTGCACCACCTGTTCCAATTATACATCGCTCCGTGTTGCAATGGCACAAAGGGCACCCATGCTAACACAAAGTACAGAACGCCCAAGGATACGACAAAGATACACGCCGCCGTGTTGAACTTTTTGCTTCGGTAGACGATGCACCCAAAGTATGTTAACACAATGCCCCGGCCGGTGTATGTGAATAGGAAGCGCGCTTGTGCTTTGAGAAGACGGGGCACGCGGAGCTCAGAAAGGAGAAGTGCTAAGCTGAGAAGACCCGTGTAACCGTGGTATATTAGCAGGTTTGTTGGTGACTGTCGGTCGACTATGTTGACCACGGCGACGCTGACGATGAGCCCGAATGCCGCAACGTTAAGCACATTGAAGACAAGCAGGAGTAGGTATCGGTTAATGTAGCCCATTGCATTATTTGAAAATATACAGAATAGTTTGGAACAGAGCTACAAAGACTGTGTGTGGGTTTTGCTGCTGGCGTGTTAAAAAGGTAACAACTCAAGCAATTGTGCTCCGCTCTGATGGAGATGCAGCAATTGCTGCTGGACCAACAGATGTCGTCAGACAGACTAAAATCTAATCAGAGCAAGTACAACGAATGTATTCACGCGTCCGTTCCTTTGTTGTCTCCACTTTCGCTTTTTTCTCTTCTTCACATTCTTTTCTGTCGACACTTTGTTTTCCATTCCTTTTTTGTTCATTTGCTCTGGAGAAATGTCTGGATTCGCAAGCAAGCGCAAAAAGTACTCCTGGCTTCCGGAGACCAACCCGTCTGCACTGTCTGGCGATACAGGCTCTCCCACCACCGCAACTTCAAACAAAGGAGGCGATGGCGAGACTACTCCGCGAGCTGCCAAGCCACGGCAAAAGTCCTCCAAGCAAAAGTCAGATAAAGCCGCAGACAAGCTAACCGATCAGCAGCTCGAAGGTCTTGGCATAACCACTGTTGGCACGACTGCTGCTGCTGTTGAAAGCACTAGTACTGATACCGGTGTTGTGGCTACAGCGGAAGAGGCCACTGAGGAGAGCAAGCACTCGGTGGCAGGTACAAAATCTCGCCGCCGCTCGCGTAAAGATAGTGTCGACGAGCTTGTTCGGTCACGGCTTCAGTCTACCATGACGGCTGGCCAAGAAGCTATCTCTCAAGCAGGCACTCCGCTGGTTTCATCTACTGGGACACCGCGTGGCGGACGTAGGCGCATGGGCGACGGTCCTACCCAGAGCACAATCACAGCCAGTGTTCGTGATGCCCTGGGCTACGAGCGATCAAATAATACCGGGACTCGCGCATCACCACCACCACCACCCAGTTCATCAAGGCATCGCAGTGGACATCAAGGCAACAAACATGCGACCAACGGTGGCTCGGCCAACAACACAGGTAGGAATAATACTAGGGCACCTACTACGTACACGGCTGCACCTCGGCGCGCATCCCCACCGCCCAGCCTGGGGCCAAGGGAAAGCAAATATTCATTCCCGTCGTATACGTCCTTAAAGAGAGGCAATCCTACATCGACGATGAGACACTGTTCGCGCGGTGTGGGCTGGGATGAGCACAGACGTGGCATACAAGTAACCAATGGCGAAAATGTTATTGTAATTCACCCAGGTTCCCGCTGGCTACGTATTGGCAGAGCCAGTGATCCGGTTCCAAAAGAAATTCCGCACGTGATAGCCCGTCGTCTTAAAGTTCTACCTGTGCGGGTCCCTGAAGTATCAGATGCAGCTTCAAAAGATGCCAAGGATGCAGAACCCATGGAAGTTGATGAGCCATCAATGAAAGATGATACTCCGCAGGATAAGGACATGAGTGACAAAAAGGCAGAGAGTGACGACGATGAAAGTGACAACGGCAGCGACGAGAATGATAACAGCGACGGAGTCATGGATGCAGTCGACCAGACACTCGAAATGCTGCGTGAATCTCTTAAGCAGCATCAGCGGCAGTCCAAGCGCAAGGTGCCAATGAACGTCTACTCGCAAGTGCTTACTTACAACAAACAGTCGCGATTTGAGATTATACAGGATCACAACGATCCATTCAAGATTGAGTGGATCCAGGCATCCGAGATCCAGGGCGATTATGAGATTGGCGAGAGGGCGCTTAGGATAGCCGATCCTGACCAGTTTATTATAAGACATCCGCTGAAAAACGGGTGCTTCAACATCGAGGAATATGCAAACATCGAAGAAGTGCTAGGCGATATTGAGAGCATATGGACTGGCGTTATCGAAAAGGAGCTAAATATTAAACGGCGTGATCTCGGTCAATACGGCGTGGTTCTAGTCATCCCGGATATCTTTAACCGCACTGAAGTGGCAGCACTGGCGAACATGCTTTTGCAGCACATTGGATTCGGGCATCTACTTGTGCATCAGAGCTCAGTGTCGGTTACATTTGGCGCAGGAATATCAAGTGCCTGCGTAATCGACGTTGGTGCACAGAAGACCAGCATAGCATGTGTCGAGGATGGGTTTTGCATTCCCGAATCACGCGTTAGTATCATGTATGGCGGCGATGATATTACCCGGTTTTTGTTCAACATGTTTGAGCGCAGCAAGTTCCCTTACGCAGAGGCAACTCTGCAGCGCATGAGCGACTGGCTGATGCTGAATGAGCTGCGCGAAAAGTACTGCACGATGAATCTATCAGATGTAAACATTCGTCTTCGAGACTTTTTCGTGCGCCAGCCGCACCAGCAGCACACCCGCAAGTACAGCTTCAAAACCTACGACGAGGCGTACCACGCACCGTTGTGTCTTTTCTATCCCGCCGTGGCTGACTCGTTGGTGTTGCTGCCAAAGTATAGCGAGTCGTTCGTACCACTCGACAATGCAGAGCTGCAGCTTGACAACAACTATCTGATGTGTCGGTATGTTACGCCCACGCAGTTTGGATTGCTGCC